>JADIIZ010000113.1:0-38900 GCA_027604345.1 Boothiomyces sp. JEL0866 | reverse complement strand
AGTCAAAGAAAGGGCTTGATTTCAATCAATTCAAATAAAATCTTCTCGTCAAGCTTAATATCCAAGTGATCATCATCTTCTTTGAGTTACGTAAACAGGCCGCACAACACTCTGATTGGGTGGTTAGTGTGGGGGAGATTTTCGGCTCCGTAAAAAGAAACATTTTGCAATCACTCATGCTCCCAGTCGGTGAAACTATTCCAGAAACCCCACATGGTACTGAATAACTGACTTAGCTGTATCGGTGTCTTTACCAACGTGGCAGGATAATGTTGGCTATGAAGAGGGTGATCCTGCAGTTATTTCAAAAATGAAAGGCGGATATCCTAGATTTGTTTTTCATCCTTTAATTAAACAAGTATTTAGCACTAATATAGCTATTCAAATATTGTCTGGAAAGATTTGGAAAGGATGAGGAGGACCTGCTAATTTTAAATTCCAGAGATGCGACAAAGGAATGCCGCAAATTTATGAAATCAAGGATTAACGGAGAGCCATACATTCATTTGGTTGAACTGGTTGCTACTTCAAATGTGCAATCCGTGTATAGCTTTTCAGCACCAAAAATATTTATCATATTGTTCCCGTCAAGTTACACCAAGGTTGCAAAAGAATTCTGGCAGCATACCGGAACAGGAATTACCTCCCGGTTTGCTGAATACTGTCTGATACAATTGGATGTTTTTTATGTTCTTCCAAAGCAACTCGAGCCTGCAACTGGCAGCAAAGGTCAATCATTCAAAAAAGAGGAGAAATCGCACATGTTATATAGACAGAAATTAGAAAGCAGTAGAATCGCCGCAATATTTGTCGAGGAAAGATTTGGAAGGAACCTCGATATGAAACTGGAAATTCAGCAGGTCAAGACAGCTTTGAAACGGAGAATTGCAGGAGTTTTAGGGGATGCAGAAGATTCAACAGATGTTGTGGACGATGGTAACGATAACGAATCATTGCGAGACGAGAAAGTTAATCAAGATCACGTCTTTTTATTCCCGTCTGGAATGCAGGCGATATACTTTAGTCATAAAATCACTTTACAGCTCTATCCTGGCCTAAAAAGTGTTCAGTACGGGTAGATTCGTATTAAACTAGATTTCCCTATATCGATACCTTGAAAATTCAAGAGAAATTTGGCAGTGGAGCTCATTTCTTTGGTCATGGATCGTTAAAAGATCTGCAAAGTTTGGAACGGCTTTTGGAAACTGAGAAAATTTCTAGTTTGTATTGCGAATTTCCAAGTAATCCTCTTTTGGAGTCTCCTCCGCTGGAAAAACTTTGGGACCTTTCACTAAAGCACAAGTTTATACTAGTAGTTGATGAAACCATTGGCAATATCGTTAACATCAATATCTTGAATTACTGCCATTTGGTGGTTTCATCTCTTACAAAGGTATTCTCTGGTGATTCAAATGTAATGGGAGGATCTTTGATAGTGAACCCAAACAGTAATTTGGCGAATATTCTACTCGAAAAGATACAGGAAATTTACCAGGATGATTTATGGCATGAAGATGTCTTGTTTTTAGAACGAAATTCCCGACATTTCAAGTTTAGAATTGGGGTGATCAATAACAATGCTGAACAGCTTTGCGATATTCTAGTTAAGCATCCGAAAGGTATCTTACGCTAATCTAGTAAGAAATTTGTACTATCCTAAATATACTAGCAAAGATTTATATGAGCGCTTTGCTAATGGTGAAAAGAAAGGATATGGAGGTTTGTTTTCAATCGTTCTTCAAACCAAAGAACAGGCCCAAAAGTTCTACGATCTCCTCCCAATTTATAAAGGACCATCTTTGGGTACAAATTTTACTCTTGCTTGTCCTTATACATTAATTGCTCATTATACCGAGCTTGACTGGGCAGAAAAATATGGTGTCTCTCCGTGGCTGGTAAGGATTTCAATTGGAATGGAAAATGTAGATTGGCTTATAAGCTCATTCACGACTGCGCTTGATAATATATAGTAAATACTACTTTATGGAATTTGCTGCACTCTACTTCTCTTTAAATTCGTGTTTTGTCCGCCTGTGAGTAAACCCGACGGCTGGGATCGGAATATTAATCATCCGACGTTTAACCGCAGTTTCACCGAATGACCGAATAACTATAAAAAAGAGAGTATCAGAGAGCAACAAAGATGAAAGTAGCAAATGAACCAACATTAAGAACAGTCGCAATCGTTGGAGGTGGCCCAGGTGGATTAATGCTTGCCAGTCTCCTAAACAAGTTCAAATTCCAAAATGTAACCGTGTATGAAAGTGATCCTAATGCAAGCTATCGAAACCAAGGGGGATCGTTGGATCTCAATCTTGAAACTGGACAGTATGCAATGAAATTGGCAGGCCTGCATGAAAAATTTATGGAAAAGGCGCGATTGGAAGGGGATGCAATGCGACTGGTAGATAAATCTGGTAAAGTTCTTGTCAATCATGAATCTTCGGGAAAGGACACCTACAACCCTGAAATTGATCGCACAGATTTGCGCAAAATTCTATTAGATTCCATCCCTCCTGAAATGATCAAGTGGGATCACAAATTGATTAAAGTTACCAAGGAAGAAGGTAGTCACTGCCTATATTTTGAAAATGGAACTCGAGTGAAATGTGAAGTTGTAGTTGGAGCCGATGGCGCTTGGTCCAGAGTCAGAAAGTACATTACTCATCAATTGCCTGAATATTCTGGGATATCTATGGTGGACATGATCATTAAGGATTTCGACAATACCCCGCTAACTGCAACTTACAAAGATGGGCTCATGTTTTGTGTTGATCAAAACAAAACTATAGTAATTCAACGAAATGGATACGGAGTTGTTCGAGTGTACGCAGGAATGCGCATTGAAGAATCCTGGCACAAAGAAACCCCAATTGCAAAAGGAATCAACGCAAAGGAAAATACACTTGCCTACTTTGAAGGATGGGACAAATCTTTGCTTGATTTTATAAAGCACGCTGAAGAAGATAGTATGGTCGCTCGACCTATATATCAGATGCCACTGGGCATGGATTACAAATTCGAAGACGGTGTAGCACTAATAGGTGATGCTGCTCATTTAATGTCGCCATTTGCTGGAGAAGGAGTTAACATGGCACTAATGGACGCTGCAAGACTTGCTGAAGAAATGTGCAAAAAGGTTGAACTATCTTGTGCACTTGAAAGATACTATAAGGACATGAAATATCGAGTTGTGCCAGCGATGGCTGAATCTCTAAGCAACCTGAACAAAATCCTCAGCGACGACGCTCCACAGTCAGCCGTCGAAATCTTCAACCCTTCATGGAATCAAATATTCCAAAGAGTAGTTGTTGGAATTTTGGGCAAAGTAAGAATATTTTAATAAACCAATTTCATGAGTTTAGTTCTAGTAAGGTCATTGCCATTTTCCTTCCTCGGGCGAGGGTTCGCCCTAAACTGGCCCCGAATCAAATTTTATATAAATTGGAGCGAGTCTTCCATAGCCATCAAAATTATGACAACACCAACTTCTTTATTATCTCAAAAGGACATTGCAATCATTGGCTGTGGCCCAGGAGGTTTAATGTGTGCGAAACTGTTGGTTCAATTCGGATTCACCAATGTTACAATTTATGAAGCCGACCCTTCTGCAGATTATCGCAATCAAGGCGGATCACTGGATTTAAAAGAAGATTCTGGCCAGTATGCCATGAAATTGGCTGGACTGCATGATAAATTTCTTGCGCTTTCCAGACCAGAAGGACAACACTTGAAGCTTGCAGACCAAGATGGAAGTACCTTATTTACCTTTGAAGGTTCATCTGACAGGGACATGTACAATCCCGAAATAGACCGTAATGATTTAAGAAAGATATTATTGGACTCTGTTGATCCACAGATAATTCAATGGAATCACAAACTCTTGAAAGTAGAAATCGAAAAGGATAAGAAGATTTTATATTTTGAAGGCGGAAAGCAGGTCATTTGTGATTTAGTAGTGGGGGCAGATGGAGCCTGGTCCAAAGTCCGTAAACTTCTTACACCCGTCGTGCCTGATTATTCTGGTTTATCTATGGTTGATATGGTAGTTAAAGATTATGACAACACACATTTGACTAGCATATTTTCAAAAGGTCTGCTATTTGCATTGTCTAAAAACAAAGGAATTCTCGTTCAGCGTAATGGGTATGGAATCGTCCGTATCTATGCTACTATGCGTATCCAAGAGTCTTGGCAAAAAGATACTCCAATTGCTAAAGGCGTTGACGCAAAGAAACTCACCTTGGAGCAATTTGAAGGCTGGGACGACTCATTACTGGACTTTGTCAGATTGGCTGATGAGCAAAGTATGGTTGTTCGTGGCATTTATCAAGTTCCTGTCGATATTGATTACGAGCTTCAACCAGGTGTAGTGCTTATAGGAGATGCTGCGCATGTCATGTCACCTTTTGCGGGTGAAGGAGTTAATATGGCCTTGATGGATGCTGCAGTCCTGGCGGAGGAATTGCGTAAACAAGATAATATGGAGATAGCCCTCAAACTATATCAAGCAAATATGAAAGAGAGATCAAGACCTTCAATGGAACGGTCAGCGGCTAATCTAAACAGATTCTTCAATGATAATGCACCTCACACGGCTCTACCAGTTTTTAAATGGGCTGCAGGTCAATAAAATTAAAAGTTTATTCTATTATTATGCTGCAAGAAAACTTCTAGAGTGTCTCGGAGTAGCGTCTCCGTCTAGTGTTTTACTTCGTTGTCTTACTCGAAGTCCTCCTTGATCGTAGTATAGTAGGGTATTATCTAGCTCAAAGGACTGTGCAGTATTTTGCCCTATTGATGTGGGAGAAGGCAGTGCAGAGTCAGAGTCATTGGCCGAGTTCAGTGTTTGGAAGCTGGAAGAAATTGATGGATGGTGTGATCGTCGCTTTGAAGAAATTGAATTAACCTCGCTTGCCGGAGCACTGGTGGAAATTTCTAATCCCAAAACACTCCATGTTGTAGATGATTTAGGGCGAAGGGTTCTCGTAGTTGCACTTACTGAATCAGATGCCACTGACTCGGCTGAAGAATATGGTGGTGGAGATAGGGGTTCTTTATCAGGAGCCAATCCAAGTTTTTCTATAGCAGATAGTCCTACCATAGTTGCTTGTTGCTGCACAATCTGTTTGTAAGACTCTGTTTGTTTTTGAGCAAAGCTAACAGCTGGTTGTGCATACTCTGCAACTGAATTAGCAACCGATTTAGCTTTCACATCTAATCCGTATTGTCTCGAAAGCTGCCCTAGAGAATAGGCTGCATTTCCTAAAGCGTCTGTATAAGTGAACGGTTTCTCTGAGGTTTGAGAAGATGTTTCAGATACATTAAATAAATCATCCTGACTAACCTCATCAATGTTTGGTAGCTTGCTTTGCTGTTTAATGTTTGAAATTGAAGCTGAGCTCATCCAATCTTCATTTGGTGATTTATACTGCTGCATGTGCTTTTCCACATTCTCGATATATTTAGAAATTGATCTTGTCCTTCTCGCTTGCGTTTGGAACTGGGATTCTAGTGCCTCTCCAACAATAGACGCGTTAACCATCGATTCCTGCTCATCATCCTCTATTTCTTCGTGTGTGATTGAATCCAAGGCTGTGGTCACATTGGGTATTGGGCCTTTCAAAGTTATATTGCTCTGCATCTCTACTTCGCCGTCAGAAAAGTCATCACTCTTGAACGGGGAGCCATTGAGATCTTCGAAATCCCAAAATGATAAATCATCCATATTTGGTAACATTACATAGGCTTCTAATGACTGCTTGATTCTTCTTTCTATTACTTGATTAACCATTTGGATTTTAATAAGCTTATTTGAAATAATGGGCTCTACTTCCAGCTCCAGTTTTAATTCAGGTTGGCGATAAAATCCAAACCATATTCTATTTGATTCCCAGAAAGGTTTGATTTTAAACAACACCCTGGCTGAAAATTTGTTAATTTTGACGGCGACAACTATTGGTACTGTTATTGGTTTCATGTATGCATCCCACGCAGGTACTGATAACGATGCCTGGGTTGCAGCTTCCACACGTACTCCTCCAGTATAGTCAATATCCATTTCAATTAGCATATCTCCGTCAACAGAAATATTCACCAGTTTTGGGTTTGAAAGCACGGGTAAAGAATTTCCGACATCAACTTCACGGATTACAATATCACCCAAGAAGCTGGCATTCTCATCGCCGTCTACATTAATAAAATTTGCCTTCTTCGTACGAGTGTCTAGAAAGACGCTTTGTCACCCAATCTTTAACGTTTTGATTAGCATGGATTGCCACAAACCTATAATTAGAAATGACTACATTCTACCGACTAGAGCATTAAGCCATGCTGTAGCCAATAGCTCTTCAGAATCCGATGTGGTATTTGCAACCAACTTTTTCATTGCTTCAACATGCTGTCGCACTGGATCAACCTCTTGATAAAACATTGAAAGTGCTGCAGAATCTGCAAATGCTGGCAATTTTGATGCTCGGCGTAGCATAATAAACCAGTCTTCCTTTTCTGATGACGTTGGAGTATAAATATATAATTCCCGGTCCATATTCAGCATGGCTTCATCATACGCCATCAACACTATTGGATTGTGCCTTATAAACAACTCATGGTCCGTCAAAGTATCCGGATGTAATAAGATCTTGTATTGTGGTATCAATATTACTTTTGCACATTCTACTTGTTTCTCGTCTGTATACAAAAATAACGTCTTGTGCTTTAATACTCCAAAACAATCCTTGTACTTTACTTTGGGTACCGGAGTCTCTTCCACTTCATTTCCCATGAACCTCTGAGCTAAAAAGTAAGAAAGAGATTTAGATTTAGTGTAAAGCGACGAGAACGAAGAGAGCCAAGTAGTTTGTTCTTGTTAGTTTAAGGATACCTTGCACCGGCTCATCTACAACTTTCTCCAGGACATCGCTCATCGACAGCGGCTCTTTTGAAATCCTTATCCATCCTGTCCAAGTCAATTGTCTATCTCCGGTAATTTTGATGTTGATAGGAGTCGTCGATACGATAGCTGTGGTGCTGTAAAAGTAGAATAATATAACAAACGTAATAATAGCTAATGTAAAAATGATTCCCGAAATAAATGCGACGATGATCGATAGCTCCACCATCTCTTTAACAAACAAAAAGTAAAACTCTTCTGACATGTGAAAGGATCACGTGACTTTCCCTTTGAAGACATCAAATCAACTAACAAAACAATTTATAAAATTAAATCGAATAACAGGATGCTTGATCTTCGTCCTTTGAGTGACACGAAGGGCTTTCGTCTTCGTCTCTACACCAAATTTCTTCATATTCATACTTGTCAAAGACCGTCATTTCTTGCCCGGTTTCAATATGGTGAACACTTTTGCCAGACTTGAACATGTAATTAATCAACTTTTTGAATTCTTTGTGGCCATTTTGATGCCCCGCAATAAAGTCCCAAGATTTTTCTTGAATAGAATCCGGCTCTGCGCAATCTTGGTTGGAAAGAAAATTGTTGATTGATGTGATTGATTTATGGCGGGGATGAAAAGGTTTTTGATTGAGGGTTGAAAAAGGCGTAGAGAGTGTTCTAGTGAGCGGTTTCCAATATGAATGCTCTTGCTCCCTTTTCAATACGTCGTTTAATTGGCGAAGCTGGCGTTCTCCTTTAGTCTCTGTCCTTCTTTCTTGATCTAGAATCTGATTCAATCTTTTAAGCTGCCACTCACCCAGCGATTCTCGACCTTCTTCGTCTAATGCCTTCTTTAGCATCTTTAATTGTCTTTCCCCTTTGGATTCTATAACTGCTGGTTCAACCGGTTGATGTAATTGTCGTTTGATTCGATTTAGTTTCTTGTGTTTCTCAAACAACATTTCCAACTCTGCTAGATCGCAGAATTCACTGTTTTCCCTCTGCAGCGGATGTTCAGGTTCAAAATCCTCTTCATGAGACTCTAATCGGAAATGAGATAAATGCGACCAGTTAAAAGTCGGTCCGATTGTTTGTGTGCCGAATGAATGTATTGAACTGGCGTCATCAGCCTTTTCATTATATATCGAACTTGCCACATCTGATGCCTCTCCAAATAATTCAGGATATACTTCTTGATTGGGCAACTGACCAACCATTATTGATCGTTTAAATTCATTGTCTTTAAAAATCCTTTCCAGTATTAGATCTACATCTATTCCTCTTTCTTTTCTCTCTTCCTGCTCCTCACTTTGTTCTTCAATTTTAGTTTCTGGTGTCACCGTTTTTTCACTTGCAGTACTCATTCGTCGAATGTAGTGAGGATCAAATTGCAGACCCTCTATTAAATCTGATGAACTATTGCTTGTAAACAGTTTTGGCCATTCTTCAGTTGGAGTGCGAATAATATCAATCACTTTCACAGGAGAATCCTCTACAAAAAATGTTTCCCCAAAGAACGACTTTATATTATCACTAATAAATTGTACGCTGATTAGCGAGTGTGTTTGTTTTTCCAGCTCTCTCTTTTGAGATTGAAGTGATAGTCTGCGTTCGACACTTGGTAGCTCAGAATCTATTTCTGGGTGCTGCACATTGATTTTCTTTACTGCCCTTTTCAATTTTTGCTTGGCAGATTCTACCAGATTCTTGATTACTTTTTTCCCGTTTGCTTCCTGTTCCTGCTTTTCTTTGATGTAATTGGAAATGATTTTTAGTGCTTCACGATGGTCATGGGAATCATCAGGAGCTTCTTGTGGTGCTCCCAATATTTTTGTAAGGTCTTTTGATTTATGAATGATTTCTTTTTCAGAGTCGCTAATGCTTGACGTGTCTGATTTTACTTTGATTACAACTTTCTTTTTTTGCTTTTCTAGCATTAATCCAAGGGTTACTTTCGTGGTTTGCAGCTGGTGGCGGCAATTCTGGTTTGCCTAGAATTTTTGTCAAGTCTTTTCTCTTTGCCTCTTCCTCGTCCAATTTGGTTTCTTTGACTATTATCGCCAGTTTTTCCTTTTTTTGCGGCACAATATCATCAATTAGAGTATCCTCCTTTGCGATTCCTATTTTCCCCTTTTTTAATCGAACTCTGTCGGTATTTGGTAATGATGGCCTTCCAAGGATCTTTGTTAAATCTTTACGTTTGAAATTTTCACTATCGTCAGTGATTGTTGCCAGAGACAATCTGCTATCATCCATTTTGATATTTGATCGTTCCCTACTCTTTCTAGAGAATATAGTAAACTTTTTGAAAAGCGGAGGTGACATCACGATATCTAAATAAAGTTAAAAACAACAACGCGTCTCATTTTCAAAGCTCAATATTTTTCACCAGATAGTCCTAAATGTGATCTTTTACTTGTGAGCCACCTCTGCAATATGTGATCATTAGTCAGTGGATTTCGGAGTTCAGGCCGAGTTCACTTATCATGCATGGGGGATTGAACAATCTGGACGGCTACGAATGCGGCTGAAGATTGAAATTGACCCATCTTCAACATGTGCAGTTATTTTAACTAGTATTGAATCAAATGGATAACAGGAGACTGACACATTGTACAACTGAAAGATGAAAACTGTTTTGTAAACGATCAAATTTAAAAAGACTCGGTATGCACACCGACACATTCATCTAACGCTTCTACGAATTTATTTTTACAAGATTCCATTTACAAGTTACAAATTGTAAAGGAAAAGTATTTGGAAAACGGTAGAAAACTCGTTCCGGAACCTACACCACATGCAAACGCTTTTTAATATACGAAAAAGCATTCTTTAAGGGTCCAGCTATAAAAGAAGAATAAATTATAGAATGCAAGTCTCAATGCAAGCAGTTTTCTTATTGATCGCCTCCATCGCCGCAGCACCACATCTTGAATGTCCCATGATGATCCCACAGTGTCACTCATGCCCAACTCCAGGGCAAACCTGTGTCTACATTAGAGAAGGATGCTTGGTAGCAAAATGTGTTGACACTGATGCAAAGGGAAATCCAATCTGTCCATCCTATTGCTACCAAGATGCTTAGTGGAATAGAGTAATAAAAAACAATCGCTATGTTTACATTATTAATACCGAATTCGCTTGATATACTTTTATCTTGACGATAGACTTTTTAATTGAAATCAAATGCAAACAGAGTAGCATTGTCCTTTTACGATTTTCCTGTGAAAGGCTCTTATCTCATGATGGAGTCCCAATGATGCGGTCTACCATAAAGGTTTGTGTTTGATGAAAACCCGCACAAGAAAAATAAAAAGTAGGGCGATCCTTTGTTAAAATTCAATTCATCACAAGATATGCTGTTGAGCTTATTACACGACAAAATATTCAACCAGCTTCATAAACGGCTAATGAACCCTTAGCTTTTCTGTAATGAAATGCTTTTTTAATCGTGCCCCGATCTCGGACAGGATGTGAATGTGATTCCATAGTATAAAAGCGTAGACTGTTCACTTGCTGCTATCTTCAAATGTACTCTGTAGTTGCTGTATTATTCGCTCTCGTTTCTTCCCGTGCCATCTGCCCTGAAGTTGTTCCTTCGTGTTCCAATGTCTCTTGCCCACCAGGCCAAGGTTGCGCAATTATCTCACCTTTCGGCGGATGTACTCATGGTGGGTGTGTCTCTTTTGATTCAGCTGGAAACTATATTTGTCCGCCAAACAGCTCTTGTGGGCCAGATGGAAATCTTCAATAAACAACTCAAATTAACATTACATTTTCCAATTAAGAGTAATCCCAATCTAAAAATTTGTTTGGTTTTCAATCTTGAACTCTTGTGCGTCAGAAAAATACATTTACCATTGGTTAGTGTAGCAAATGGTCATCCACTGTTAAACATCTCCTAAAGGCATAAATTCGTTCAATCAAGCATAATTATGAGAGTAAATGTAAAAATGTTTAGAAGGATGGATACAAGGCCCATTTGTTTGTGCTACCATTATGATGAATTTGTAAAGTTGAACAATTGTTTCCCACAGAGCGAATTTTCTTTTAGTTGATTAGTTATGCTCTCCTTGATAAGCAAGTCCACAAAAATACAATTAGCTTCGTACAATTAGTTCATTTGCGGTGTATTTCTAATTTTATTTCCTTGGTCTTCCATTTCGGTCAACCCAAAGTAGTGGGGTAATATTAAATCAGGTCAGGGGCATCTATAGTAATTCCTTGTCTCTTCCAATCATTTAAATATCTTTGTGTCGATATTGTAGCAAATTAATCCTTGTTTTGCTTTGGTGCATAATCATTCTTTTCCAAGCAATGCCTCTGCTTCGCCATTTTGGATATACAGATTTGTCTCTGGGCAGTGCGATATTAACCCTTTCCGTGACCAATGCCGCAGTATATTAAAAGTGTCAAAAGCATCCAAGTATCAACTCAAAGCAATGAAATACAATAGATTAAAGCATTTATGAGTCTAGATATCCAAAGAGACACACTGTCAACGTTTTATATTGAAGGAATGGAGTTGCGAAAATAGCAGACACTGAGTGATTTTGACGCAGACTGAACAGTAATTCAAGCATCATCACATGGGCACCCAATTTGGCAGCAATCCCTTTGACCAAAAGTATAAATAGTGAATAGAATTCATTGCGTCTATTCAAAATGTTTGGAATTATCTCTGTTGCCGCCTATGTTGTATCTGCAAGCCCAATTTGCACTATGGTTATGCCATCTTGTTCTGCAATTGACTGTTTAGACACCCAAAACTGCATGATTGTTACTCCGTTCAATGGATGCCCAAAAGCAGAATGCGTGGAAATTGTCAACGGGAAACCAGAATGCCCTGATAAAGCATCTTGCAAACTTGATGAAGAAACCAATCCCCCTGTTATTTGCCCAATGGTTATGCCATCGTGCGCTGGAGTAGCATGCTCCGAGACACAAAATTGCATGATTGTAACTCCATTCAACGAATGCCAAAAAGCCGAATGCGTGGAAATTGTCAATGGGAAACCGGAATGTCCAGTGAAAGCGTCCTGCAATCTCGATAGACAAGTAGACCATCCTGCAATTTGCCCAATGGTCATGCCAACATGCCAAAACGTAGCCTGCAACAAAATGCAAAACTGTATGATTGTAACTCCATTTAACGGTTGCCCTAAAGCTGAATGCGTAAACTTTTTTGAAGGTAAACATGAATGTCCAGCAGAAACAACTTGCCGCAAACCTTAAATTATAATAAAATCATTAGATTGATTTATTGATTCTTACAAGTGGTTACCCAGCTTTAAGTTTTGTTCAACAAACTCCCAGTTTACCAAATTGAACCAATCATTGATGTAAGCCAACCTGTTGTTTCGCTTATCAATGTAGTAAGCGTGTTCCCAGATATCAAGTACTAGTAATGGGTGTAAGCCATGAGTCAAAGGAGTTACAGCATCATGAGTATCAACAATCTTTAACCCTGAATCCGATTGAACCAACCATACCCAACCCGATCCGAAATGGCCAGCAGCAGCAGCAGTAAACTTGCTCTTGAAGTCATCGATTGATCCAAAAGCTTTTTCCAAAAGGTCTTTGAGGCGAGCTGGGATTGGAGGTTTAGCAGGCGACATACATTTCCAGTAAAAGGTATGGTTCCAGATTTGAGCAGCGTTGTTGTAGATATCTTGTCTAGTTGAACTAGTCAAGAGATCAGTCAAAGGTTTTTGTTCTGTTACCAGGGTGTTTAGTTTTGTAACGTAGCCTTGATGGTGTTTGCCGTAGTGGTATTCAAGTGTTTCCTTGGAGATGAAAGGTTCGAGAGCATCGAGAGGATAAGGTAGTGGCTCCAATTCAAAAGGCATTTGATTCGAAAGACTGGTTGTTTCCTTTTATAGCCGCAAAAAAGCCTCACCAACACTATTGGCCGCAAAAAAGCCTCATTATGTCATCATAATAGAACTCCTAATATGCTCCTCCTGTTCCAAGATATGAATGTTTACCATATCTGATGATCTAGCTATACTACTATAACCTTGAATGCATGTTGAAATCCCGAATCTTGAAAATCTTTATTCTTAAACTTTAGAAGCAACTTTTTTTGAGCATGGAGACCAGGAACATACCTTGATTTCCATATCCATTATCGCCCGCTTAATATTTACAGGTGGTGCATGAGCAAAGATTCCGTGGCCGATAATATTCCCACCACTAAACAAAGTAACAGCTTTCCCAATCAATTCATGCATTTCTAATTGAATAGATTGTTCCAACACCAAATGTTGTTCGTTGGCAGTGCACTTCCATGAATCAGTTCTGATGCCAATTTCATTGAGATTTGATACGTTCCCGTATTCGTGCAGACCCAAGTAGCAGTTGGCATCGGAGATTAGGGACTTGCCGTTTGCAACGTACATGCGAATGAAAAGTCTGTTTTCAAAGTAGCCCGCTCTGACCAAACCCAATGGCTTGTATTTGATACTGTTTGTTTGTTGGATAGTAGCTATAGCAGACATGGTTTCAGACAGAAATAAAACGGCGCAAAAATGACGCAGCCTAATCAGCCACTTGTCAACATCCTAAGACTTTGAGATCATTATAAATTATTCTTAAAAGCCGTCCGACATATATTGGTTCTGAATGCCATAATCTACTAAAAAATAAACAGTATCTTTTTTTGGTATTCCCATTCTTTATTCAATGCCTTTGTTGATTCAACAGTATAAACCTGGAATTCTAACGCCAATCACCGAGAGTTATAGCAGGTTATTTACAGAGGGTGATATCGATTTAACCGCAATAGACGTAGATTTTATTTCAAAAGTGCAACCGCAACTAAAAATGCAACTAATAGAACGACAATATACCCACTAAATGTACTTTTCCTTGTAACATTCTTCTTTTGATCATCATTCCGAATCCAGCGTACAATCTACATTAAGAATAGTTACATTTGCACAGGCTTCACTAATTCTTGCAAAATCACTAGAACCATTCATTCTTGCTCGTTCATTGATATCAAGCGCATAGTCATAGTACAACTGTTTCATTTTTTCAAAATCTGTAATTTCTTGCATCAATAAAACAGCTTGTCCTCTTCTAATTTTCACACTCTTTTCAAAAACAGAATAATTGTTGTAGAATAGAGATAGGGTAGCAATAGCCATAATTTGTGGTATGGCACTGAAATGAAAAACCGACTTGTTTTCTAGTTTTGACATGTAAGAAAGACAAGACGGGACTAGATCTAGAGCATCCGCAATCAAATGATTCAAACAATTCAATGCCTTTTCCTTGTTTTCTGGAATAATAAATTCTTTAGGATCCCTAGGTTAACATTAAATACTTTACAAAAATTTCCCAAACTTGTTTAGGCCAGAATAACCTTCCTTCATTTAGATCAGTCTTGAAATCTTTAAGGATATTCGTCTTTTGAAGAAACAAGCCCATCTCGTTAGCTTGATCCAAATCCAATTCATTAGTTTCCAACTTTGATTCTTTAAACAATCTCGTTAAACCAATACCAACCAAGCCGGCCACGTAATGCGTATACAAATTGTAATCTTGAATAGTTTCTACTTTTTTAGTAATAAAATCTGCCATCCCGTTTCCCATTTTATCTGTGATATCTTTAATTACCAATTGGTATTTCGGATTTAGTTTCAAGAATTCATCAACCACATGATCAAACGAATGGAGCAAAACAGCGTCTTTCTCGTTTGGACCGTTTCCATAGTAACAGTAGCCTTTTGCGGATATCTTTTCATGAAACGATTGTAACAAGGGAATCTTTTCCTCTTTGCTTATAGTCATGTCATCTTCAATGGTATCCAATCCTCTTAGCACGACTAGGTTAATACAAGGTACGGTAAAAGATACACACTGCTTGCCTGATTTCAGGATCCAGGGATTGAATGACACGCGCAAACGATCTTGAAGTGAGGTTCAGTAAATGATTTAGTTTTGTATTTGGAGGATTCTCATCCAGTAATTTGTATTTAATCAAGGAATAAATTTCAGTTGGATGCAAGAGTGAATCGTAGATTGCGTTCATAAAGTTAAATTATATCTCAAGCCACATCCATTTAAACTCTATTAAAAAATGTCTTTTGACGCTACAAGAGAGATTTTATTCTGGTGAACTGAATATTCAAGATTAAATCTACTCTCTGACAATGAATTTTCTCCAATAGAAACCTCTATTCCCTTGCCTCTAATTTCTCTTGTTTCTAGATATCCTCATTATAAAACATCTACTGGTATAGCATGGTCTTGGAGTTACTTCCATTGGATCGGAATGTTGCCATTGACACCAAAAGTGTCCTCTTGTTGGAATATTAAATGTACATTACTGAAGATGAACCTTATAGATTTCTTTATATTATCCTGGTTAAACTTGCTAGATATCCCTAGTAATATCATACACTTGAGGTTACAACTGCTAATCTTCGCAGATCCACTCTGGATGTATCTATTTAAATATCTTTTTTAAGATTACAAATTTTAATTCAAATAAAAGGCTGGTTACACAAATTTAGTTACCAATCAGTTGGTAACAAGCTGAAAAAAGTATCAATCCAATAGTGACGATAATTAAACAAGGTCTTTTTTATTGTTGGTATACGGTAGAAAACACATTATAGTCCAACTCTACTTTTTCCAATTCTACGGTAGAATAAGTGTTTAAAAGAACAGTTTTTCCAGCAAGTTCAAACTCTTCCGGAACTAGATTAGTCTGACTGCCTTGCAACTGCTCTACTAATAATTTGTCCTGGTAATAAGTGCATGTGCGATCAGTGTCATTATAAGGCGGTCCAATAATATCCATAAAAATAGCTTCATCTGAAATACAATAAAACGAGTGCAGATTCATTCTCTGCGAATCCAGTTTCAATCCGGAATACAAAGATTTAGGTGTGATAACCCTAGATATCTTTTTAGCTATTATAGGATCATGAGATCTACATTAAATTATTCTTACATTATTTCATATGAATTTACAAGCATTTCTCCTTTGATGAGTTTGAAAAACACCGTCATGTTTGGATGGTCATGGAGAGGCATAAAATGCCCTTTTCGCATCAGAAAAAAGGACATTGTAAATGTAGGTTCATGATAAAGAGTGTAACATTCACATTCATGGTACTCCAACTGTTTTGGAATTTTCAGCATCTCGGGTGAGATTTTAGATAATAATCGTAATATCGAAACCGCCAGTGTGATGTACATTGGATCGTCCCTTGATAATGAATAGTATTTGTGAGCAAAAGAACCTAGAGCTACCAACATTTTCTGGAAAAAAAGTAAAGGTTTGAAATGTGTTATTTATCATGAATCATTATTACTCATCCGGTGGAAAAAATTCTATTGGCTAGATTATTATATTGTCTCACATAAATCCTGGTTCCAGCTTGTTTGTCGGATTATATAAATCTGTTTTGGTATTTCGATCATTCTGATTTCTACTCTAATTATACTTGGATACTCGCACGATTTACCTGTGGTAATATTATTCAAATGATATTCTTTTTCTCCGTATTACTCAAATGATATACAGGTGCTACTATTACTCGCACGATATACATGTATTACGGTTAATCTATTAAAATAGGATATGGATGTATTACTCAAAGGATACTTTACTCAAGGGATAACACACCCATACAAGTGATAAGATCTTGGCACATACATTACCATGAAAGTAGATACAAACTACGATAATGATAGTAGATATACATGTACTCTCCGATATTGCTTTATTTCAAATCTACCGACAACTTTGGCGTGCCCCCACTCTCAAAGATATCCATAAACAATTGATAAAACGCAAACTCTCCCATTTCAGGATACTTTAAATCAGCAATCAACACTAATCCATCTATAAATTGCTAAATTAAAACAAATTACTTTTTGATTAATCCTACGCTCTTTAGGTGATTTAATTTTGTTGAAAATAATATCAATTTGGTGTTGCTTTAATTTCTGGTTTGTTATTGAACAGTCTTTACAAAACTTTGCAAATCTTGTTCCGTCCATTGTATGTAAATCAGTTCCACTGCCAAATTTACAAAATGATTCAAAAGTTTCTTTGATTGCAATCATTTGGAATCGAGCTAGTTTTGGCTGCGGTTTGGAGTTTGTTGTTTGATTTATTCTTGCTAATGGAGTGTTTCTATTGACTATTCTAGGAGTGTTTCTACTTGTGGGTGTTTTTCTACCCGATGGTGTGTTTCTACCTGAATTAGGTGTCTGCGGTCTAGTTGGAGTTTCTCTTCCACTAGGCGACTGTGCTCCATGAGTAACACTTGGAACATAGGAAAATATTTCCTTTCCTAGTACTTGTTCAGCATTAGTCCATTGTAAACAAACACTCTCCAAATCAAGGCTTTCTAGAGTATCAATTTCGTTCTTGAATGTTGGTGGTAAAGAAGAGAGCGCTAATGCAATCCCCAGCTCATTCAAATTAAAACTAAATTCCTTTTCATTCTGTATCATTTCGTTTAAACCATTCATGTAATCAATAATGTTATCGCTCTTGAACAAGCAAAGTTTCTTTATAATTTCCAATTTCTCTTTATCTGCTGTTGGTTTAGAAGGTTGAAAGTAATCCAAAAGAAACTGCCAGACCAAGTCACCAGTTTGCAATTCTACAGTCAAGTCTTGAAATTCAGGTGACAAGTTTTGAAATAGAATCTGCTTTGCTTGCTCTGTTTTCACTACTGATTGGGTATTGTAGTCCCATAGTTTTTCAGCTTTGAGCATTATCATTATACGGAACTTCCATAGCGACCAATTTGTCTTTTCGAGTGCAAGTTGGATGTCTGTGCTTTGAGTCATGAAAAAAGGCTTTTCTTTGCTAGGCTTTTATACTCGTGCCACAACTTTTAAATCTCAATCAGTTCAGTGAAAAGTTTATTGATGCCTTTCAGTTCAATTTCTTCGTCGTCACTTATAGTCCTTTTTGCTAAGCTTGGTTTCTTTCTTTACCAGCTCTTTGATTTCCTGTTGTATAGCTTGTAGTTCTTTAAAATATTCACTCATTTCAATCAAAAGTGAAATTTTTTGGTGGCACACAATTAATCCTGAAACATAGTGGTTATAAACATTGAGACCGTAACATGCTCTTGGCGTATCGATTCAATATTCAAAATGCTTCACGTAAGACCATAAAAATCATTATATTGAGAACATTTGTGACCATAACATGGTTTGGAATATGTGACTACTTCAGTATTGGTTTTGATTGAGTGATGTCATTCACCCTTGTGTCCCTAACTTGAGGAAAGGTGGAAAATATTACTTTTAATATATAGACCCCAAATACTATAGAATGCTGATATATACGTGAGTTGTAGGTGGATGAAAGAGTTCCTGATGCAGCGCGAGTCTTTTACGCACTTCAACTCCCGTAGTAATACGCTGGGCTGTCGATATACAAATTGCTGAAAATTATTTTGGTTCCGCTTAATAGTATTGATCCATCAAATCTGTCATCCGCGATATTTTCATCGTCTTGGGTTACATTTGTACAGCCATAAAGCATCTCATAAACCGAAATTATAGAGTTTCACAGTAATTACACCAAATCAATTTTGAAAAAGAATTAGTGACCCAAGTCGGTTCGTTCGGTAAATTTATCCCCATTAAGGTTTCTGGCAAGAAAAATTCAAAATTCAACTGTATAATGAATTGGTACACTTTGAATCGCATTGAAAAGATGGTCGGATTACTCATTTTTCAAGTCTAATTTTCCACTTCATTGTCTAATTGTCTTTGTACAATGGCAATTGTCGCGGCCAAACTATAAATCAAGGCAAAAAGAGATATATTTTAAAATGACTTATGTGGCTCCCGACAATATCATGCTGATCTTTTGCTTCCATTTTGGATGCGCTTTTGCGCTTTCTTGCGTCAATCTGTTTCCATTGGTTTACATGGGAAAGAAACTGTTTTCAAACTATTCAAACATCTTGGCTTTGGTCAATGCTATATTCGGGATACTGGTACAAGGATTGGCTATATTCCCAGTACTTTCTCCAATTGCTAGTTGTGTTCCGGATCAGTTGTTGCTCGCGTCTTATGTTGGAACCGATGTTGCTGTGGATATTGTGCTCTGTATGCGTTGCTTAATGGTTATTCCTACTTCAAAATTCTCTGATTGGTACAAGAGAGTACTTGTGCTCGCTGTCATTGTTGTAGATTTTGTGGTGAGATTATGGCATGTTGGTCTAACCAATTTCCTTCTCATACCAGAAATCGGATGCGTATTACAGACTGAAGAAAAATCTGGATTGATTGCTACTGGATTGATTATCGTGCTCGTACTGTTTTACGGTTTGGTCTTCAGTTATCACTTGTCAAGATCTACAACCTTGGCTACAATCGGTACCAAAGGTGCTGTATTTACAGTCTTGTTGGTTATTGCAAAAGTTGGGTTGCTTATTCCTTATGTCATGCAAGTCATGGGTCCCTACTCTCTTATCTTGGTTGGATATCAAGTTGCAATGCAAAGTATTTGTCTAACTCTTACTTCAATGTGGATAAAGAAATCAGGAACGAAAAATGCAAGTATCAATATTTCAACAAAATCTCAAATTGATGGCGAGTCTCTACAGTCTGATAGACAAGGAAAGAGATTTGAAGCATCGCAATAGTTATTGTTGCATTGACTAATATAGAAATTAATTTATTTCAAATTCTAATACCTTGCGTCGTTGTTTAGTGGTTTTCAAAGCCCCGTATACTTTTAAAGGCACCACGCAATCAAAAGGTTCCACATCTACTCTGGGTATAGCCCGACTATGCACAAATCCATCAATAACATTACTAGTGTTTTGTATACGCTTCCCTGAACCAGTAATAAACTCAAATCTTACGCTCCATTGCAAGGAAACTAAAATTAGTAAAGCATACCTGCTGATGTTTGGAAATCCGGCGTACATTTTGAAGGTATATTCAACGAAACCACAACTCTCCGCGAATTTAAAGTAGTTTGATGGAATTCTCCATAACATGTTCGTGTATGGCTTTGAATTTGATTTTTCGGTTTGCTGGCAAACGCTGGATCCGCCGTTTCTTGCGTTTCTAAAAATACAGACACATGAAAACAAGGTAATGAGCTTTGTGAAAAATTCAATAAACAAGTCAGTGATTCTCCTAATCTATATCCCAACCTCGGTAAGATCAACTGACATACATGTTCGTTATTTTTGCTTATATCATAGGAAACTAGGTTAACCTATTCTACCTTTGCCACTCATTTGTAAGACTGCCAAAATATTGTCTATTGTGCAAGTTTCGATTTCCACACCACTAGCATTTGGACTAAGTGCACTTTTTAAAGCTGGGGACGGCGGTGGTCTGGTGTTTACTGGAGACGATAATCCTGGCGAAGTGGTACTTTGCACTTTACTTTCATCCTTATTTGATATCACTGGATTGAGAATTTCAAAAACTGGCCTCGACCCGTCATTGTTTGTTCTATTAAAAAATCTAAATGGTATTGTAACAACTTGTGTAATTCGAGAAACTGCGCTTTTTTGAATTCCAATTATTAATTTGTAAGTAAATCTAATCAACTTTCCGCGATGAGACGGAGGTAAAACACTAGGCAACTGAATTTCGTACGTGTAGGACCTAGATTCTCCGATTGGTATATCTTGGTCACAAAATAGAATAGTTGGAGGCGTATTGTATAACGGTAAACCATTTTGCGCTAATTGAGCTTTGGAAATACCTGTTCGTGATAAATGTTTCTCGTTTGTAGCCAACGTTCCCCCTCCATATGTATTTGCTGAAGTGGTGCCGGGAGTCTTGTACATAATTTTGCTCTTTAACAGCTCTAGTGTTGACTCTTTGATATAACTAGGGTCTACAGTAAATTGCCCAGTAATCTTGTTATTCTTCTGTTACCTGTGCAAATGCCCATGCTATGGTTTCCTTTTTCAATTCTCCTCTAGGGTTCTTATTAAATACCGCAGGCTGCTCAATCTCATTTTGTCCAGAAAATATTGTCGACTGTCGTTTATTTACTGCTTTCTCCTGCACTTTTTCCAGCTGTAGTTTGCCTCCACTTTCTTGAGATAATAATTGTTCAGTTTCCTCCAGAGGATCCTACAATAAGGAATCTTAATACATTTCGTAATTTCCCATTTCCATTCGTTGCTGCTTCCATAGATGTGGGATATTTTGGTGGAATCTCTGCATCTTCCGGAATACTTTCAATCTTTTTCCCCAGCACTTCCACTACTGGTTGTAACTCTCCGCTCATTGATTTTGTGCGAGTTAGGTGGTCAAATGTTCGCGGCTTCAACATATTATCTGTTTGCTGAGGTGGTGGTTGTATACTTCCAGTAAACGACTCTACTAACGAGCCTGCAAATGACCGCAATGTATCGATAGACAATGTTGACCTCAATTTGGGCTGAGATGGTTCTGGCACAACTTCCGGCTCTGGTTCCTCTATTTTTTGATTTGTAAATGTAATTGTACAACTGAATATTTCCCCTACACTGAGACTCCTCTATACCTAGCTTCAGACTCACAAATACCTGCAAAAAATACCCCATCATTGGGAACAGAGGCTGTCAAGGTTATGCCCATCTCGAAATTTCGAAATTCAGAAAAAATCAAAATACCCAATAAATCAGTTACACTTCCCTTGGATGAATTAGTTACCACTATATTGATTTCCTCCAATCGCTGAACAATGAGGAACCCATGTACTAATAATGGTATCCACGGTAAATTTATTTTTGTATGAAATCCATAAAATTATCACCGATTGATAATATTCCAAAGAGTAAAAGCTTCAGCGCTCAAGGAAATCTAGAAGGAACATTGGCCAGCAAAAATACTTCAGATTCTGGATTGGATAAAAGCAACAAAATTATACTGGAGCCGTTATTGGTAAAGTCCGATATCTCAGCGTCCACAAGCGGAAGCATTCAAAAAAATGATAGAGAAGGCTCTTTGTCGACTGAAAGCGGGACCTTTTCTCGTCACGGACTGCTATCTAGCCTGCAAGCGGTTGACAAATCACCTGCAATTGTACTGGGAAGTGAAGAAATGCTAAATCAAAGAAACGCAGAAGTAGAGAGATCTTCAGACGTTGTCGCAGCTAATATTGACAATACAATCTTTAAAAGCGAAGAAATGTTGAATCATCGTAGGGCCACTGTGCAAAGAATTAATGCTCCCAATATAGAAGAACCAAATGAATTCCCTATTTATCCTGAATTAACTAGGATTGATATTCGTGCTTTGGTGGATACTATGGAGCCTATAATTACAAACCCTCGCAGAGCATACACTCCACTTATTGTTGATCCTTCACATAGAGTGGATATATTTTTCGAGTATTCAGCAGATTATAGCGGAGTGTTTATCGATGCGAAAAAGTATATGGTAGAAGCATTCGTGAAAAAATCGAAAACTATTAATCAGTGTTTATTGGAAATGAAGGAAATACTTTTAAACGCCATGAAGTGTGGCAAAACTTTGGTATTCCATATGGGAGATTCGGCTACTAATTTTGTTACAAAATTTAATCATCCAGATATATTCCCCAGTCTGGATATATTGGCCGAAGCTGGGCGCAAAATGAAATTGGAAGAAAATTACAGAAAATTGACTGATGACCCTCAATTTGTATGCCGAAATGAATTTTGTGTTGTGGTGACCTCTGGATTTCAAGTGGAAGATTATAGAGAATTCCTTTGCCATAGTTTGCCCTTGGATGAAATGGTGGCTATTTATATAATGCCTCCTACTTCGGCTCCAAAGGCATTTGCTCCGTAAAATAAATTTAGAAATATTTTCAATTCTATTGTAAAAATAATTTATTCATAATGTCATCATTTCCGCCATGGTAGATTCTACAAACCAACCCATTTGATCAGCAACATTTTTGACTTTATATGGAACATCGACTTGTAAATCTCTGAGCAATTGCTGGATTTTCAAGCAGCGAGATTGATGCCTACCAGTATCCGGGATTCTACTTTCCAAATCTGGCTGTACAAATACATACTTGCCATCTTTCAAATCTTGATATCGTCTCTGTGCTTTTTGGAATACAAAAGTAGAGTTTGCAACCATTTGCTTTTTAGCAATGAGTTTGTCGTATTCAATATCCAAGTCGTTGCGTTTCTTTTCAAGCGTTTTGAACGACGCTATTGATTCTTCAATTTGTTCTCTCAAAATCTCATGTGACTGTTCCAAGTCAATCTTGTCTACGATTAGCGTGAATTACCTTGCTCACATTCCTTGACATCTTTCACAGCCTGCTGCACCTTCTTTTGTAAATCAATGATTGCTTTTTGGAGTGTTATTTGGCTACTTCCCTTTGGCTTTGATGTTCCCCTGTATTAGAATGGTTTACTTTGAAGAAATACTTTCTCTTCGGTATACACTCTTTTCCATCTCTGCAATCATTTTTTCTTGGAGCTTCAACATACTTGCATATCTTAATGTCATTCTATGAATTTCCAAGGACATTTCCCTTATTTCAGTAGCACCAACATTAGGATCTAAAGCGGACTGAGTCTCTTTAGCAAGTTGGATCTTCTTTTCCCACAACATCATTTGGCGTCTATGGTCAATTTTGAAGTTACTCTGCTTCGATAAGTCCTACGAGTGCCTCCTCCTTTTCTTGCTTTATTTTTTCAAGTTGACTTTCAAGGTGGATTGATTCTAGTTCTGCATCCTTTAGCCTTCCTCTGAATTTTTGTTCAATTTCCAGGTTAGATTCTTCGATTTTTTCATAGACACTTGACTGTTTAGAAAGCAAAGCATTAACTTTTACCATGTCAATCTGCAGCTGTTTGATATTCCTATTATTTTCCTTGATTTGCTTCTCTTCAGTATCAAAAGCATCTATGTTACAAACTAAATACTGTTTACTACCATTTTCTTTCTGTTCAAAACGGTTAGCCGCATTCTTAAATTCTGGATTTCATCAGTTATATCCAAACTGCTTTTTCCAATGGTTACCATTTCGTTTTGAGCCTTTAACCAGTACTGTTGTAACTCTAAAATTTCACTTTCTTTTTGCTGAATGGATTTGGTTAGGTTGTAGATGGTAGCTTCTAGAGGACCCATATGAGCATCTTGGTTTCCGCTTGTCATTTGGTCATACTTTTTGTTTAAACTGTCCATCTCGGATGCACGTTTGCTAAGTAAATCATTGTTTTGTCTAATTTCTTGTTCATACTTTCCTATAAGTTGGTTCTTTTCCGCCATTTCCGCATCAACAGCTTTTAGTTGCTCCTTTATAGACTTTATTCGCCCTTCTGCGTTTAGCGCTTCCAAATTGATCAAACTCAATTCGTTCTGGAAATTTGCAGCAGCAGCTTCTTTTTCATGAATGCTTTGACGAAGCTTTGCGCCATCTTTAAGGGAGCCTTGCGCACCCTTTTGAAAGCTTAGTTGGAGCTTTAGTTTTTCTGCAATTTCCTTGTCCAATTTCTGGGTTTTGGTTGCATTCAATGCAGTCAATTTTTGAACCTGGTTCACCTCCATTTGAACCGCAACTCTTTCTTGTTGAGTTGTTTGCAATTCCTGCTCTATCTGGTTCAAGCTCTTCATGTAAACAGAGTAAGAATCAGAAACCTTCTCGCGCTGTTCTTTTACCAGTGATATTTGGCGTTTTATATATTCGGTTTCTCCCTCAAGTTTGCTGAGTAAATTGTGCAGGTTTTCTCCTTCATCTTGACACTTTCGCAAGGTGCGCTTGAACCCGTAGATTTCCGTGTTCATGATATTTAAAGCAGTTTCGTTTTTTGAAATTGCAGCTTCAATTTCTTGCAGCATTTCTTCTCTTTTTTTTAATCCAATCAAACTACTTTTCCATTGATTCAAAAGCTGTCTTTTTTCAAATTGAATAGCCAGAATATTAATAAAATACTACCTGCATTTCTACACTTGCTTCATGTAGTGTCTGTACAGCTGATTGCGTTTCCTTTTGCTGGACTAGAATTTGAGAGTCAAATGTCATTCTCTTTTCTTGCAATTTCTTTAGCTGTTCGGTCAAGTGATCAATATAAAAGTCCTGTCTTTTCTTTTCGATCTCTTGCTTTATAATATCCTTTTCTGCCTTCAACGTAGTTCGCTTGGCCACCAATATCTTTGACCTCAATTCCTCCCCAAACAAATCCACTTGCTTTAGGGTGCGAGATATTTTTTCCAATTCCGCTTGATGTTGTTCCACTACATTAAAAAATAGTACTATTTTTTGTATGTTGTTTTAGTTTTTCTTGTTCCTTTTGATAGTCTGATTTTGTATGCTTCAAGAGTCGTTCAGCATCCATGCGCAAACCTTTTATAATCCCAAAGTTCTCTTCAGCTCCTTCGTACATTGCTTGCATCCTTGCCAGCTGCTGTTGTAGGGTATATAATTCTACACCAGCATCTTCTCTCTTTTTGATTTCCTTGTTTTTTTGCTCTTCCCTTTCGCGCACATCCAGTATTAACTTTTGCTCGTACTTGCTCAACTGATTGAATATTGCCTTTTGGACTCTTTGTAGCAGTGGCTTGGTTAGTTTTAATGTACATGATCTGATGGCATAATCTCTTCATCTTCAAAGTCCTCCAATGCTGCAGGTTTTACTTCCTGTACCGGTTCTTCGGAAGGGAGTTCAAATTTAACTGTTTGTCTGATTTCCTTATTCGCCTCAGTAAGATTCATTGTATCATCGGCCTTTATAGGCTGTAAATTCAATTTCTCCTCTGGTGGAGCCAAGGGATTCTCAAGGACGTAATGTTCCAAGTTTTCCCTTTCCTTCAACATTTTTTGGCTGTCTGAATTTGGGAGTGGAGGGAGTTGCGGTATTGGAATCTCGGCTGGAGGTTGATCAATTGATGGTGTTTCAACTACCGCCATTTGCTCCTGTTCAACAGTTTCTACTTCATTCTATATTAGAATTTATTACTGTTGGTGCTATAGTTGCTCTGTCGGTTATGAAATCGTCGGTCACTGCTTCTGTTTGACCGTGTTCCGAGTCTGAGATTAATACAATATTACGCTCTTCAACAAAATCTCCTGCTGCTTCCTCTAAATTATTTTCTGAATTGTTCAATTCATCTTGCGAATCCATTTTTTAGTTTAAGAACTTGTAGTCGCGAGTTCAGTTGTATTGTGACGTAATCTCAAAAGAACGTCAGTCTCAAGATTTAGCTTTTCAAATTCTGTTTGAATAGGATGGATTATTCGCTGGGTAATTCGATAGCAGATTTAGCAAAAATCAATTCCACTCTCTATGAATCACTGGAGAATGCGGAAACTCCTAGGAAAGTTGGATCTGGAGAGCATCAATTTAATATTATACTTCCTGACAGCGAGAAAATAGTATACGGAACAGTCATTTGCGATTATGCTGCAAAAGATCCTGGAGAATTGAGCTTAGAAGAGATGGATGTGATAGGAATATATCCAGATAAAACAAAAAATGGGAGAATGTATGGAATCAGCAATGGCATAAAAGGCTGGTTTCCAGAATCTGTTGTGAAACTATTGTCTGAAGAAGAAGCAATTGAAGAGGAAAATCGCAACAAAAGTGCGATGGATATCTCGCCCACCTCCACCACATCTGAAGCACCTCCTGATTCAAGCTCTACTTCGCAAGTGAGAAACTGGTACAATAAATACATCAGAATGAGCAGTGAAAATGGGAAATTAGCTGACAAGGTGGCCGAGAAACTCACAGTCGAAAAAGTCCCACAGAAGCAGGACACTACAAAGTCAAAAAGTTCAGGAAGTCTAACACCGCCAGCATCAGCAAAGCTCGCTATCACACCTAAACCTGGCACGATGCCAAGAGGCCCAGGACAGCGAATCCTCTGGGTCGATTTTATGGGTGGGGCAGATGAAGTTGCGAAACTGGGCATGACGAAAAATGAAATTAAAAGACAGGAAGTAATATTTGAAATCATTACAACAGAGGCAGATTACATTCAGGATTTGGAGACTATTTGTGAAGTAATCGGTCCTAACTTAGTTGTACATTAGACCATTACAAAAATCAAAACTAATTCGTCCTAAAGACATGTCAATCATATTTTCAAACATTGAGCAAGTGTTACCCGTAAACCAGGTTCATTGTGATTAACGAAAGGAATTACTGCGTTCGTTAGAGAAACGACAAGCGGATAACCCTGTTATCAACTTGGTTGGAGAAATATTTATTCGAGTGGTATTTGATATTTGATAGGATAGAGTGACTACCTCAAAATGTATACCATGTACTGCAGTAATCATCCTTACGCATTAATGAAATTGCAAAATGTTCGGCAAAACAAGTCTGTGGCCAAATTCCTTGATGTACACTATTTTAACAATAGAGCGCACACCAGCATCCAGATTCAAGAAGTTTGGATTTAGCAAACTTTTTGTAAGTGGAATTTAATTCTAGATTGAAACCAATTCAAAGAGTTTGCAAGTACCCTCTGTTAGTAAGAGAATTAATTCGTGCTACCGATGCCTCGCATCCAGATATGGAAAATCTGAACAAGGCACTTTTGAAAATTGAAACAGTTGTTACAACCATCAATGAAGGTGCAAGACATACCGAAAATGTACATAAAATGATTGAGCTACAATCCAAATTCTTGACTGTACTTTTTATTTAACAATAGAAAGTAAGTTTAGTAGCGCCATCCAGAAGCTTGGTAAAGTCAGGATCACTTGATGCGTATAACGCTCACGGAGAACGCAAAAAAAGAGAAGTGTATCTCTTTAACGACATGTTGGTTATAGCAAAACCAGATGGCGACAAGTATAAGCTGTTGAATATGGTTTCTTTTGATGTCTTGGCAGTCTGCTCAGTTGAGGCACCTGAAGATGGTAAGCATGATTTAATCTAGCTGAAACATTTTATATTGATGTTAACCACCAAGGCCACTCCAAAATCGTGCTTGTATTTGATTCATACAATTCTAGAGAAACATGGATGAAAGCAATCGAGTCAGCACTAAATGAATATAAATCACAAAAGAATAGAATTAATCAAGCAAATATAAAAGCTTTATCCCAAACAGATCTCAATTCCTCAACCGATAAGGAGGTGCGCGAAAGTACTTTGTCAGCAGAAAAACAAAAATCTCTGCAAAATCTAGCAGATATATCACAAATTTCTGGTGTTGTGTATCCAAAGAGGGGGTCTGTGCAAGAATTAGTAGAGTTACGCAATGAAGGTGGAAAAACACAAAGTACAGTTTCAACTGCTGCTCCAGTGGTTGCCCCAAAGCCGCTTAATGCTGCAAAGCTAAAGCCGTTTGGAGGATCTCAAGAGTTTCGTACGACAGAATCAGCACCTGCATCTAGACCTGCTACAAGTTATGGCGAAGGCGGTGAACATAAAAAGATTCTGGTGCCAAAGCATTTCCAAAATACTCCGTCAGAAGTGTCAATGGCTGCTCCAATTTTATCGAATGTGACAGCCGAAATAAAAGCGATGCGAATCGAGTCGGATAATCTAAAGAAACCCGAAATGAAGAAAAGCGATACTTTACCCCCATCACTCGTCCACTCTAGGGCAAGCTCTAGTATTGCAGTAGATAGGCAAGAAACAATTAATTTGTAGGGCAAAGAAAAATCCTACAACTGTAAATCGTCCGGTAAAGAAAGCCACCGTTTTGGAAGTATTAAAGAATAACGGAACTCACCAGTACACATACAAAATTCAAATAACGTATATTTCACAAGGTGATCCAACCATTGTATACCACACCTTTGACGACTTTTTTGATCTGCATTTACAATTAATTGGTCACTTTCCAGATGCCGCAGGAATAAAAACTTCTGATAGTGCCGCAAGTCAAAGAATTTTGCCAGAACTACCAGCGCAGATGATGTTTGTTAGCGAGGCTGTTGCTCAAGCACGTATATTACAGTTGCAAGTTTACATTGATGTAATAATAGTTAACATAGACTTTGATTTCGCTGCCTCCTAAAATATCTCGTTCTCCAACAGTACTAAAGTTCTTTAGAGAATAATAATTGTTTAATCATGCTGAATAAAAGATGTAAATTATTCTTTACAGAAATTAATATATTACAATCCAATGTAGTCGTACAGTTGTGGAATCAAGTCTACCGCCAGCAGCCCTAAACCAAAGTATACAATGAATTTGGTGATCATCTCTGCTGAATATCGCCCAATTGGATCTTGATTGTTGTAGTAAGGATGGCCAACAGGGAGAACCCTATATTCGTACCTAGCTATTAACTACAGCTTACCCTATCGGAAGAGAATAAGTTATTGATGGTATAAATTTTAGTAGTATGGCCTTCATACAATATCTATAGCCAAAGAGTATTAGGGTTCCAAAAAATAATCTTGAAGGCCATGAAAATATGTCTATTTTTCTATGATTTAAACTCGAGTATGACAAGCATCTATGCCATATTCCTACAGCTCCTCCTGCCCAAGCTGCCATGGCAGAAACAGAATCCTGATAGCAAGGACACGGATCTAAAGGTTGTGGATGAGCGATCAACGCCAAAACACAGGTTAATAAAATAATAATCGGTGCTAAATTAAATTATGTATACCGAGATTTGAGCTTGTAACAATTTGTTCAAAAAAGCTGATTATCGCGAAATACAAGGTAGATATTAGCGACCCCAAAATAAATCCGCAACCCACATCAATAAAAGAGTGCATCCCAAATATAATTCTACCAAATGCTACTGATAATACATATACCAAAGACAGTATAATCAGAACAAGTGAGTTTACCGTCATTCCTTGATGCTGGACGTAAAACAATAATGTAAACAGTGCAAATGAACTGGCATTAGTTACGTGAGTCGAAGGCATCCCATATTCTTTTGCAGCTGACGAAGATGTATCCATTTGCTCCACAGGAAATGAAGGTCGAGGCAACATGAAAAAATCCTACAGTTACAATCAACATACTTTAACTGCACCGCATATCCAAGTGCTCCACCCCAAACATGTTAATAATCCAAGGGAATATATTCTATATACACTGCTGATAGGATTGTCGTTTTGAAACCAAAATAAACAAGGAAAAATCAACAGAAAACAAGAGTGAGTGCCCATCCAACTAGTAATATATGCAATCATAAATGTGGTATTGTTGGAATACCTGCGCTGCAAGTCTGCAATGATATGTGACTCTTGCAGTATTTGTTTCCGTAGTATTTCTACCAGAGATTCAAATCCCGTTACTATTGGTTCGACGTTAGTTTGCTGGAGTTTTTTCAGTTGATTCTCTTTATATTTTCTGTCAGTTTCTCTCGGTATTGAACTTCTCACCATCTAGCAAAAAAATGAAAAAAATTCGTTGGTCAGGTATGGTACTATTGTGAGGACAACTATGACTATCGCAATCAGTAGCAAGTAATAGTGTGCATAGTTACTGGGGCTCATTATTGTAGAGCAGCCCCTATCTTGATAAAGGCAGTGGCATCTTTGCATGTAGCGGTTGTATACCAGAGTTGCTATTCTCCACTCAAACTCTAGCACTACAGTTCAATCCAAGATCGTTGTGTACTCACAAAAAGTAAGGCTTAGTACAATTGTTCTACGTGGCACATTCAAGCCTCACCATCTTAAAAACTCGTTCAAACTAAACAATGGCATGGAATTATTCGAAGCTTGTAAAAACGGAGATGTTGCTGCTCTAGAGTCTTTGATCTTGTCAAAGTCAACTGCCAGATGCCAAAAGAATCTCGACATACTAACTATTTTCGTTACTTATTCGGCATTTATAATATCAATACCGGCAATTATAAATATCTTGGTAATTTGCGGGGTCTTGGGGTTATACTACTACTTTAACCAGGACATTGTAAACAAACCAACCGCTACAGGAGATACTCTATTACACTTTGCTTGTTCGAGAGGGCATTTGGCCTGCTGTAAACTACTGGTTGAAAAAGGAGCGAAACTAGATGTAGTGTCAAAGACTGGATTTTCACCACTGGCTCTAGCTATTACTACACAGAACAATGTTGAGATAATAGAGTATCTGCTGGATAAAGGGTGTAACGTAAATTTTCTCTGTATGGGACTATCTCCTCTTGCCATTGCAGTAGTGTCAAATAAGCCGGCATTAATTGATCTGCTGTTGCTAAAAGGTGGAGATATTGACGCAGCCAATGTAGATGGATATTCAATTCTACATTTCGCAATAATCAGGGAAAACTATGACTTGGCGTTGCAACTGATAGAAAGAGGTGCAAATATAGACACCTGCAACAAGTATGGCACATGGGCTATGGATGATGTTTTGACAGACAGGATCGACCTGATTGATAAAGCAGTTGCAAAGCAAAAGTCAAAGAAAAAGCAATGCCAAAACCTTGTACTAGCAAGGCACACGGTACAACTACTAGGCCTACCAACAGAATTGCGAATCTTGGTACTTGAACAGATGTGCAGCGAGCTGGATCCTTTCGAAAAAGAAATCTTGACCAAATCTTTTGGCAAACCTCTGAAAATCACTAAAAAATTCACTTCTGCGGAGTTTTTTAGATCCTTGGCATGCGAATAAAGATTTTCAGCGGCTTTTTTCTTATCTCTTGCATTGATTATCGAGCCTTGATGAAACACTTCCAACAATAAACTAGAAAGTGCAATCAACCCAATAGAGTAGTACAAATGGCAGGGTGATTACACAGACAATTTACTCGAAATTGCAAAAATGCATTCATGCGGTGTAATAGTGCTAAAAACAGACGGAGTTTTGTCGGCCAACCTGAAACATGTGCCGTAAGTCTGAAAAAGGTAAGAGAAAAGGTTCCCATCCAAATAAAAGCAAGCAAGCATGAAGGCCTCTAGCATGAAATTTCACAACCCAAACGTCAGTTGGAAATCCATTTTCCGCAACAAGAAAATCAAGGATCATCCAGCGACCCAGGTTTCCATTCACTACCCCCGACTCTTTTTCTACTCTTTGTTACTCTCTATACCACTAATAGTATCTATTTGTCTTGTATTTCTTCAAGATATTTACCACACCAATGGGCAAAGGAATGTCGCTTCTCAAGGTGCAGCCTTTGACTACACATTTGGTGCTTTCTGGTTCTCTTACCGATTCGTCGATGTCGATAGCACGGAAATCATTTACGAGTATGGAACTGATTGGCATACGTATTCCTACATTGACTATTGCAAATCAGTTAGTTTTGCTACTTCAATGACTGCTGGACCAATAATTGATACCAATTTCTTTTGTGACAGCAAAACATGGAAGTTTGTTCAAGTGCTACAAGGGCTAGCGTGCTTTTTTGGAATAATGTTTCTGATTGTATTGTTGGACAATATCAAAGTCTGGTCTGGATACTCTTGGCTGTTTAGAAAACTGGATTTATCGAACAGCAAAGTCAGAATTGTCCGTAGACTGTTTAAATTTTTTATCGTTGTCAATGTAGTTGGGCATTTAGTTTCACAAGCGATTTCACTCTACTTTATATTCCAAATCAAACAGCAAAATTTGATTGCTTTCCCCGCAATCCAGAGCTTCTACTTTGGAACATATTTTGCTGCGCTCACAGTTGTTATTGACTTGGTATTTATTCTGCTGTTCAGTATGTTTGATCAGTTGCTGTTCTTCCATCAACCATATCCTGAAGACCATGCAGTGCACGAGGCTCCATGGCCTAAACATACATTGGACACTAAGAACATTGCTTGATACATTGGACACTAAGAACATTGCTTGATACATTGGAGACCAAGAACATTGCTTAATACATTGGACATTGCTTAATATATAGTTAGAAATTACTAGAGTTTTCTTTTTGCTTGAATATTCAATAATATGTAAGAAACGGGCTGGTTTCTAATCAGCTAGCAGCGATGCACTTATACCCGTAAATAACTGTCTTATAACTCTGACACTCCACAGGAACCATGATTACTACAAAGCAGCGATGGTACAGTGATAATAACCTAGCAGCTACACGATTTGATCTACTACACACGGTAACCCATTCGAAATCTTATCTTTGACACGAACATATTAAAAACCAAGTTATTATCCGCAATTTAATAAATGCATCATCGTACATCAGTGTATGCACGCAAATAATAAACAAATAAGGATAAGGATGAAAAATGTAATTGTCCGTCATTTATTGTCAATTAATGAAGCTGAGTTTTCACATGCTAAAAAATTTCACATGCAAACGTTTCTTTCCGATTTCTGCTGCTAAAAAACAAAACCAAACAGGAGATACAGGGGAACTAATGTGATATATTTTATTACTCTATTCCGCGGTTTGATTTCTGGTCTTTTTACGTTTTCTCATAATTTCTGTAAAACATGTTTGAACGGTGTGCGGTCCATGTTTGGAATGATAAGATTTTTATAAATAGCACCGCCAAAACCTCTTTTCACTATGACAAGATCTACAGATATCCCCCGGGTAATTTTCTACTTTTCACTAATCTTGATACCTGCCCTTGTTTCTACCATTGTATTTTGCACTCCATATGTACTTGAAGCATACAATGTATCTGGTATTCAGTACAATGATGCTTCGTTTGACTACCAACTGTCATTCGTTTACTTCAAGTACAGGATGGTTGGCAGTAGTGATCCCGTTGATGATGTATATCCGACCGATTGGCAAACTCTTTCATTCAATGAAGCGTGTCAAACCATCCAATTTGCGACTGATACATCCCCAGGTGAAATTATAGACACAAACTTTTTCTGTAATAAGAATATATGGCAATCTAGTTCTATTCTATTTGGCATTGGCCTAGGGTTTGCTTGGCTATCTGTAGTCCTTTTTGCACTAATGTTTATCTTTTGGAAAAAACATCCATTGAAACTAAAGTATCTCATACTGCTTATGGTATCTATTCACCTGGTACTGCAAAATATCTCGATTTGGACTATTTTTTATGTTGTAACCACCAGTGAAATTCAATGGCCCCACCATGTTTCCTTTGGATATGGATATTTAATCTCTGCCGGAATACTCTTGCCAGAGTTCTTTTTCCTGATAATCTACTCGATCTTTGAAAAGCAAATATTTTTGGAATACTCTTCGAGCTTGGAAAGTTTAAAACCCCAAGTGTAAATAAATTGTATGTTGTGGCTGAAACGGCTTGATCTCTCTTAATTTTTTACAATACTTTAATGCTAACCAAAATAGTTCGCAGAGCTAGACTTTTTCATTCCAAACCAATTGCATTATACCAGCCTAAAGAGGGACCAATCCCGCTTGGTGACAAGAAAGAACAACAGGAATTCATGGATTTACTAAAGGATAACCAAAAACGAATCGAATTGGAAAGCAATCAAAAACATCCGGATCATTTTGAACAAAAACCGCTATTTGAAGGCGATCAAAACCCTTTAACTGGCGAAGTGAATGGACCAAAAGGTGCGGAACCAACGAGATATGGCGACTGGGAAAAGAATGGAAGGGTTTATGATTTCTAATAATAATGCTTTAAATTGGTGATTTGTATTTATTTGAGCTGAGCAGGCTCATCTCGCCATACATTTATTTTGAACACAGGTATCAAAATCGGGTAAGGTATGTGATTAAAGACTAAAGGAGGAATCAAAATAAAGAGTCCTGCCTGGCTATTCAAATTACAGGCCCTTATGGTATTTCACTTGACATGCTATATTTAGATTCCTCGATTTCAGTACTTTTTCATAGTGTAAATTCATTTATAAATTGTTATCCGCCAATTAGAAATTGTCTTTTTGCTAGCATAGAGACTCCTTCAAAGAATGACATCAGCATCTTTGATCAATTTTTAAAGAAATTCTTTTAAACACAAATGGCAACAGTGCTTAACCTTGCTTCAGTAACTGGTGAAATATCTATCGTTGCGACTGTAGGCACTTTACTCGTGAACGCGTATGTGCTGTACAAGATTATCAGGAACGATGTCGGAGCAAGCAACAAACTCAAAACAAAGCTATTGATATTCCAGCTGCTAACCATACCTCACATGACTGCTTACTTGATCTACTATTTCTTTATCCAAGATGTATTGTGGTTCCATATTGGTGCATTCCTGTCATCAGTGATTTTCTATACAATCAACAGTCTAAATCTAGAGGTATATCAATCTAACGTAGATTCTAAGCTTGTTTAAAATTGTAAATGAAAAAATTACTGACAAGCGCATTGTGTACGCCCAAATTGCACTTGTAGTTGTGTTTATTGTCTGCTCAATTGGGCTAGTGTTGCAAATCATCTGGTCCTACAGTGTTCCGCCTAATGTTACATTGGCAAGTATTTTTAACTGTAGTATGTCAGATTCGGTGTTTTAGCTTTTTCCCTAGTTACTGTTGGCTATGACAGTAACCTATTCTAACATAGACGCGCAAACTTTCTACTTGACCTATGTAGTGTACAATTTCAAAAAAGTTACTGCAAAAATATCAATCACAAAACAGCTGCGTAAATCCATCTTGATGTGCTTTATATTGGTGCTATGCGATTGGGTAGGTATTGGGCTGTACACTTACAACATTGTTGGCCAACCTGTTGATTCCACTTTTCTCCTTTCCGCATGTGTAGCCAACCTACATGCTTCCATTATGGTGATTGTGTTTATACATCTCAAAGATCTCTTGTTCCTTGGACGAAATGAAAAGACCAGTTCTACTACCAACATGATTTAGAGAAAATGAAAGATTTTGTCGAATAGATTTCAAACACAATTTATTTTATAAGCCATAAATTTCTTTTAAACCACGTTGCATATTTTCAGGGAAACTTGTTATCATTACACCCCACTGTTCACCCATTGCATCTCTAAACATGACAAAAATCTACGTTAGACCTGGTTTACTTGATGGAATGTTGCATGTAATTGTGGATGGCTTCTAATGTTGGACCATTTGAGAACACTGTCTGTATATATCTGGAAATGTGGTAACAATGCATTTGGATTTTGTTGAATGACTTGGCATATACCCATAAAGGCACTTGCTTTTTCTTGATTATCATGTACTAGTGAAAGCTGCATGCACCTTTACATTAGACAAAAATTACCATCGGCCAATAAAGTTTGGCAAGTGAGGCGCAACCAGCTGCGGACAACTATATCCTAATCGTCCAACCGTAATAGCTGCATTTTCAGTAAGCGATCGGTGAGTATTTGCCGCCAAGAGGAATGGAATCAACTTTGCAAGTAATGGATTCACAAATGGTTCCATGTGGTTTCCGTATTTGATGGAGATTTCCCCCGCAGACCATGCCGCATTATTCATTGCAGACAGTACAGTTCCGTCAACTGGCAAATATAACGATTGACCTATAATGTCAAAGATTTCCGGTAAATGAGGGACTAGGGTTTGGAAGCATGCAGAGCACAAATCCCCAATCAGTGCAAAAGTGCTAGATCTAACGTCTGGAGTTTCATCCTTACCAGTCATCTTCAATATTGGAATTAATGTTGGCTCTTGACCACCAACAACAAATTGTTCAGAATCTGGTCCCAAACCTTGTACTATTCCCGAAATCAAATCCAAGGATACAATGATAAAGTCTTTGTCTGGAATTTCCAGCTGAGGATTTTGCTTGTAATTCTAATATTAGTTTAAAGTACTTGAATAGCCATCAAATTATGCTTGATCATGTTTAAGCATCTTTCCCACACAGGGCCCGCGTAAGGTAAAAACGCAGGTCCAAGAGCATGAGCAATCGACGACAAACATTCAAAAAGAGGAAAGATATCATAATTGTCGTCAGCTAAATGCTGCCATTTGCCAATCAATAATGGCATAAACCTATCAATATAAGGTACCAATTCTTCGCCTACAAATTCAGCGAGAATGCCAAAAGCATCGTACAACACCAACAGGTTCTTTTTTTGATAGACCTGGAAACATTTCACTATGGTATCAATGATTGGATTGAGGTAAGGAGCAAGAGTTTCACGAGCTTCTTCTTCCAAAGTCGCTAAAGCACTGCATCCAGCTTTTTGTACTTCTTTGTTGTTATCCAGACACATTTGCAAGAATCCTTGCAAAACTGGCAACATGTATTTGTGATGATGTTCTTGTAAACTGGTATTATTTTCAAATGGCAAGTTAGGATTAGACATCCATGCTGAATATCTTCCCAAAGTCCAGCAAGTGATTGAGCGAACAAGCGGTTTTTCATGAGTAATAAAGGTTGCAAGATGAGGAATCAATGCTGGCAAATGCTGTTCCATCCCTCTTTCACATCCTTGAGCAATGGCACCAAGGGCAAGTATGCCTGCTTCCATGGTTTCCCATTCTTGAGCTTGCAACATTTGGTTGATTCCAGGTAATAAATCAGGCAAGAGGTCATCATTGAACACTGTTGACAAAACATCTAGAGCAGCAGCGGAGCACTTGCGCAAATTCCAATCTTCACCGAAATCATCATCAAAATCACTTTCATCATCTTCGTCTTCTTCCGGCTCGTGATCTCCTTCAAGCTCGTGGTTCTTTTGTTTATGGAATCTAGGTTTGATATCTTCATCTCTATCTGCAACTCGGGCATCCTAATATCAATGACAATTACAATCTGCTTCAATTCCAACATTTCAAGTTCATCTTCAGAGTATACCATTCCTTTTAACAGAACTGGTAAAATTCTTGGTAGGAATGGCTGAATATGAACATGCAATACTTTTTGTTCAGATAGCACTAGCCAAAAATCGGCAGCTTCAATAGCTAAATCCTGGTCTTCGTCTTGACTGGCAAATAATACAAAAGAAATAATCCCTAATTTAAGCGAATAAAAACCGTCAATAACTGGGACGAGCAAGTTTGGTTCAATTTCTACAATATTGTTGAATGCGTGGCAAACATGTTTTTTTACCTCAGGTTCAGGGTCGTTGGTCAATTTGCAGAGCATATCCATAAATACTTGAATGTTTTCCCAGACAGCGTTTGAGCGAATAATGAGGAATTGGTTGACACATTTTAAAGCAGAGGATCGCACACGACCATTAGGATTTTCAAGTTGCGGCATGATTCCTGCAATTAAAAGTATATACCAGTGAGAATCAGATGAACCAAAGCAACACCGCGATTTTCAATCTTGTCTGCTGCATCTTCGCAGATTTTTTCTAGGGCATCTACGATTAGAACGAATCATACCTAAAGTAAATTCGATAGTTACCTAGGATTAGTATAGACTTTTACTGAAACTTCCGTGGATGGTTTGTGGGTTTTTGAGTAACTCTAGCAACAATGGAATGATTTCAGGCCAACGTTCAATTTCAACGCACAACACAGTTGAAATAATACTTCCAGCAATATTCTGTATTTGTCTGGATGGGTCAGAGAGCGCATTCACAACCGCCGCCTGCATTAAAATCGACTCACCTAAAGTTAGTACCTTTTACCTTTGCGTAATCGAGAATGGCAGTATCCAGTCGCAACCAAGTTGATTTCAGGGAATTTTTCAAATTAATTCCGGCAATAAATCTAATGGTTTCTGGAACTTCCTTATTTGAGAGAATAAATGAAAGATAATTGTTATATTCCGGAATTTGCTGGTATTGTTCTAATTGCTTTTGTCAATTAAATAATTACTTTGAGCAGCTGCTGTTGGGTGGTTGAATTCCCAGAAGTGGCAGAGTGAAGAAGTTGAATGAGGGTCTGTAATTCTGTTTGGTTTGGTTGCCACGACATTGGCGATTTGTTTTTAAATTTTTTTTGAAGTAAAAAGCGTGGTTAAAGTCGCCTCAATGGCAGAATGAGCTCAATGAACAGTACTATAGAGTGATTCCAGAACTGCGATTGCCAGTAGTAAAGCCATTTTCGGCAAGATTGGGAAAAGTTGCTGTAGCCAAGACTCTGACTCACTTTGTAAGGAGTAATCTGTTATATAAGAAACCTTGATTTCCAAGAATTCTCGCATTATTCTGGTATATTGCAACTCTATATTATGTAATCTTGTCTATAAAACAAAATGCTTTCGCATAAACAGAAAAAGAGTGTAAGATTGTTAGGTGCAATGGTGGAGGTACCTTGGGCTACGTTTATGGTAATGTACCAGGTTCAGTTGCCGGTGCTAGACTTTGCAAAATAGAGAGTA
>JADIIZ010000112.1:0-39071 GCA_027604345.1 Boothiomyces sp. JEL0866 | reverse complement strand
TATTGTGATATTGACATCTCTTTCTGTGTCGCATCTTGCTAAATATCCTGGCGTGCCTCAGTTCCATTTCGCCTCGGAATCACTTAAAATTGCATCGGGTGTTCCAACCAGGAATGGAGATACTAGGGTTTTTGAGGTTTTAACAAAAAACCTAATTAACAAGATTTTGGTTTCTAGGTTTTAAAGTTTTTTTTCAACTTCCTGCTTCCCTTCTTTGCAATGGTAAATTCAGAAATCAGGGGAAATCACAGTGATACAGTGGAGGAATTATCTTTCAACCTTGATGAAGATGAAGTCAGTGAACAACCGCAGGGCATTGAAGAGCATTCAGAGGATGGATTAATTCAAAAGAAAAGAGGACGATCACAATCGTCAATCTGGACCATTTTACTGATGATGTTAACCCTCAAAAAGTTGTTGCAGCTTAGTGCAAGCATTGCAATATGTTTTTTCGCTATCATAAGAAGAGTGAACAAGTTATCACTCACATGAGGAGTGTGCGCAGTTCATTAACTTGAAGAACACAAATCCTCAAGACAGACCTGATTGGTACGAATCAAAAAAGAGATCTAAGGATCAGAAGACCGCAGCAAAGAATTTTGACTTGAATTCTAGTTTTCCATCTTACGAAAATACGAGTTCTACCTCTCAGAGCTGCATTCGCCAATTCGCCATTCCAAGGTTGACGAAAACCAAACAAAGGTTATTGTATGAAATATTGCGCTTCATTTCTACATTACTAGAACAGCCTTTCAAAGAATTGAACAACATCATATATTAAAAGCGTTTCAGATATGTCGACCTGATATCAAGCTCCCTGATCGACAATTGCTGGCTGGCAGTCTGTTGGATACGTGTTATGACAAATTGAAGGAAAAGATTGACAAACAGCTCACCCATCCTGAAACATATATCTGCTTGACATCTGACGCTTGTTCAAATGTGTGCAATGATCCCGTAGTTAACTACATGGCGACATCTTCAACATTCACTGTTTTCCTAGAGTCAGTCAACACTGGGGAACAGTCTCGCCATGCTGATTGGATCGCCAGTGATAGTACACGAGTATTAAATAGTATCAAATCTACAACATGTGGAGTCTGCACTGACAACACGACCACTAACAGAGCCGCTTGGAAAATACTGGGCCAGAAGTTTCCAACAAAGTTTTTCTATGGATGTGTTTCTCACGGGCTCCACCTTTTGGTCAAGGATATCTTTGCAGCTACCAAAACAAATAGAAATGGGTCAGCTGTTGCCTCGTACCCGGAAAACTATCCTTTTGAATATCTGCTCCACTTTTCTAATGATTGCAAGAGTGTTGTGAGTTTCTTCCATAACCATCATGCTGTTAAGACAAAACTTAATCAAGAACAGGATCTGAAGAAGGTGAAGCGCCTAGTAGCCCCTGCTCCCACTCGAAGGGAGACTATCGAGCAGTGCTTTCAACGACTGCTTGAATCAGACAAAATCATCAATGCTTTGGTAAATGACCGAGATTTCATTTGTGGGAGCAATAAACAAAAGGAGCAGCGACAGCGTATAAAGGACATTGTGAACAATGACTATTTTGCAGCCAACTTGAAGAAGGGAATAGCTTTATGTGCTCCCACTGAAAAGTGGTTACGATACTTTTAGAACGATTCAGCTTCATTGTCAGAGGTTTACCATATGTTCCTGCAATTGCCAAATGATTTGAAAAAAGTCGAAGGATTGACAGAATTAGAAAAAGAGTATCTGGCAGATTTGGTTCAAGACAGGTTTAAGTTTATGTACAGTGCTGGACATGGAATGGCATACATTCTCGACCCACATTATGTCGGTGAGGGAATAAGAAAAAGTCAACCAGAAGTTTGGGGCAATCTTGAACAAATGATATACTCATTTCCTCCGAATGACGAGGATCCAACGGAAAGAGATTCTGTACCAAGAGTTGACTGCTTACATTATTGACGCAAATAGACAAAAGTCTTTGAATACTTTCAAGTTCCAAATGTTGGAAAGAGGGACAAAAACACCAATTCAATATTGGCAGAAGGATGGCTCAAAATATCCCAACCTTCAGCAGATCGCAATGAGGGTATTATCTCTGGTTCCATCTTCGGCATCATCTGAGCGTAACTTTTCTACTTTTGGATTCATCCATTCAAAGTTGCGAAATAAACTTTGTCCCGAAAAGGCCATGAAGCTAGTCTACATCAAGACCAATTACAATAGTTTAAAGGAATTTACTGATCTTGAGGAAGAAGAGGACGATGAAGAAGAGGCATTCAATATGCAACAGCTGCAATAAATTCATTTGATGTGAATTTCTAAATTTTTTTTGGATAAGGTTTTTTAGGTTTTATTGATTGATATCTAAAACCTAATTGCCTTGTTGGAATCTAGGTTTTTGCATCTCTGAATAAAACAAATCAGTATGAGCATTAATGACACTCTTTAAGGAAAAGCTGGTTGAATCTGTTTTTAAAAACTAGTTGCAATTTTAATAGGCTAGACTTTGAAATTGACTATATTCTCTTGTCATATCATTATTTGCGTCGACTTATTTGGACAACAGCTATTCAGTGTATTTATGGGAAGCCCTTCCAAATTCAATATTATGATTCTTTAATACTTGGCGGATCATATTTGATATCTTGGTGTTTAAATTACGATCATCAAATTAAGAAACTTTTAATTAGTTCCGTTCCCAAAAATAATGTCGTAATAATAACGCAAGGCACGAAGGATAAGATTAAAATTAAAACCAAATGTTGAATCATATGATTCTTTGTGATCAAAATAATTCCAAATCTGTGTCATGGAATCGATCAACGAGCGAACCCTTTCGTCATGGCATGTCTGTTTCCGCAGAATAAGAAAAATCAATCTAAACAGTTGGTAGGTCATCCGCACTTAATTTTCTTTTTAATGACGCATTATGGTTATAATAATGTCCTTATTGGGTCGCCGCAGTTATTGTGATTTTGACATCTCTTTCTGCGTCGCATCTTGCTAAATATCCTGGCGTGCCTCAGTTCCATTTCGCCTCGGAATCACTTAAAATTGCATCGGGTGTTCCAACCAGGAATGGAGATACTAGGGTTTTTGAGGTTTTAACAAAAAACCTAATTAACAAGATTTTGGTTTCTAGGTTTTAAAGTTTTTTTTCAACTTCCTGCTTCCCTTCTTTGCAATGGTAAATTCAGAAATCAGGGGAAATCACAGTGATACAATGGAGGAATTATCTTTCAACCTTGATGAAGATGAAGTCAGTGAACAACCGCAGGGCATTGAAGAGCATTCAGAGGATGGATTAATTCAAAAGAAAAGAGGACGATCACAATCGTCAATCTGGACCATTTTACTGATGATGTTAACCCTCAAAAAGTTGTTGCAGCTTAGTGCAAGCATTGCAATATGTTTTTTCGCTATCATAAGAAGAGTGAACAAGTTATCACTCACATGAGGAGATGTGCGCAGTTCATTAACTTGAAGAACACAAATCCTCAAGACAGACCTGATTGGTACGAATTAAAAAAGAGATCTAAGGATCAGAAGACCGCAGCAAAGAATTTTGACTTGAATTCTAGTTTTCCATCTTACGAAAATACGAGTTCTACCTCTCAGAGCTGCATTCGCCAATTCGCCATTCCAAGGTTGACGAAAACCAAACAAAGGTTATTGTATGAAAATATTGCGCTTCATTTCTACATTACTAGAACAGCCTTTCAAAGAATTGAACAACATCATATATTAAAAGCGTTTCAGATATGTCGACCTGATATCAAGCTCCCTGATCGACAATTGCTGGCTGGCAGTCTGTTGGATACGTGTTATGACAAATTGAAGGAAAAGATTGACAAACAGCTCACCCATCCTGAAACATATATCTGCTTGACATCTGACGCTTGTTCAAATGTGTGCAATGATCCCGTAGTTAACTACATGGCGACATCTTCAACATTCACTGTTTTCCTAGAGTCAGTCAACACTGGGGAACAGTCTCGCCATGCTGATTGGATCGCCAGTGATAGTACACGAGTATTAAATAGTATCAAATCTACAACATGTGGAGTCTGCACTGACAACACGACCACTAACAGAGCCGCTTGGAAAATACTGGGCCAGAAGTTTCCAACAAAGTTTTTTCTATGGATGTGTTTCTCACGGGCTCCACCTTTTGGTCAAGGATATCTTTGCAGCTACCAAAACAAATAGAAATGGGTCAGCTGTTGCCTCGTACCCGGAAAACTATCCTTTTGAATATCTGCTCCACTTTTCTAATGATTGCAAGAGTGTTGTGAGTTTCTTCCATAACCATCATGCTGTTAAGACAAAACTTAATCAAGAACAGGATCTGAAGAAGGTGAAGCGCCTAGTAGCCCCTGCTCCCACTCGAAGGGAGACTATCGAGCAGTGCTTTCAACGACTGCTTGAATCAGACAAAATCATCAATGCTTTGGTAAATGACCGAGATTTCATTTGTGGGAGCAATAAACAAAAGGAGCAGCGACAGCGTATAAAGGACATTGTGAACAATGACTATTTTGCAGCCAACTTGAAGAAGGGAATAGCTTTATGTGCTCCCACTGAAAAGTGGTTACGATACTTTTAGAACGATTCAGCTTCATTGTCAGAGGTTTACCATATGTTCCTGCAATTGCCAAATGATTTGAAAAAAGTCGAAGGATTGACAGAATTAGAAAAAGAGTATCTGGCAGATTTGGTTCAAGACAGGTTTAAGTTTATGTACAGTGCTGGACATGGAATGGCATACATTCTCGACCCACATTATGTCGGTGAGGGAATAAGAAAAAGTCAACCAGAAGTTTGGGGCAATCTTGAACAAATGATATACTCATTTCCTCCGAATGACGAGGATCCAACGGAAAGAGATTCTGTACCAAGAGTTGACTGCTTACATTATTGACGCAAATAGACAAAAGTCTTTGAATACTTTCAAGTTCCAAATGTTGGAAAGAGGGACAAAAACACCAATTCAATATTGGCAGAAGGATGGCTCAAAATATCCCAACCTTCAGCAGATCGCAATGAGGGTATTATCTCTGGTTCCATCTTCGGCATCATCTGAGCGTAACTTTTCTACTTTTGGATTCATCCATTCAAAGTTGCGAAATAAACTTTGTCCCGAAAAGGCCATGAAGCTAGTCTACATCAAGACCAATTACAATAGTTTAAAGGAATTTACTGATCTTGAGGAAGAAGAGGACGATGAAGAAGAGGCATTCAATATGCAACAGCTGCAATAAATTCATTTGATGTGAATTTCTAAATTTTTTTTGGGTAAGGTTTTTTAGGTTTTATTGATTGATATCTAAAACCTAATTGCCTTGTTGGAATCTAGGTTTTTGCATCTCTGAATAAAACAAATCAGTATGGGCTTTAATGACACTCTTTAAGGAAAAGCTGGTTGAATCTGTTTTTAAAAACTAGTTGCAATTTTAATAGGCTAGACTTTGAAATTGACTATATTCTCTTGTCATATCATTATTTGCGTCGACTTATTTGGACAACAGCTATTCAGTGTATTTATGGGAAGCCCTTCCAAATTCAATATTATGATTCTTTAATACTTGGCGGATCATATTTGATATCTTGGTGTTTAAATTACGATCATCAAATTAAGAAACTTTTAATTAGTTCCGTTCCCAAAAATAATGTCGTAATAATAACGCAAGGCACGAAGGATAAGATTAAAATTAAAACCAAATGTTGAATCATATGATTCTTTGTGATCAAAATAATTCCAAATCTGTGTCATGGAATCGATCAACGAGCGAACCCTTTCGTCATGGCATGTCTGTTTCCGCAGAATAAGAAAAATCAATCTAAACAGTTGGTAGGTCATCCGCACTTAATTTTCTTTTTAATGACGCATTATGGTTATAATAATGTCCTTATTGGGTCGCCGCAGTAATTTTATTTCCATAATAGGGGCCTCTTATTAATGTAGCCGTCGGAATTGTCCTCCTTAAAGAAAAACGGCGAAATATGCACAGAAAAAAGGGCGAAACTTTAATTCCTTAATTCCTTTTTTCAAGGGACCAGAAATGAAGTCTCTATTTAAATGCCAACCAAATAACAAGAATCTAATGATTTTTACACTTATATCTCTAGTTTATTCTCAAAATTGCGGACCTGCTGCCAATAATGCAGTTTGTTCCAGCCAGTATGGCGTAAAGTTTGTTTGTAACCAACCATACCAATCTTCTAATCTGGCCTACTGCCAACAGTATTTCCCTGATGGATATTATGCTCAGGTATCCAATGGTTGCTTGCCAGACTTTTCCAATGGATTATGTGAAGGATCTACACAAAATACTTCAACTGCCACACCACAAGAGCAAACTGGATCCTCCATTACCATTGTTGGATCCGCGCCTTCTTCTAATGCACAAACTAATTGTGCAGCTGAGTGGAATCAATGTGGAGGTTCTGGCTGGAGTGGAAGTAATTGCTGCCAATCTGGTTTAATATGTCAAGCATTTGCTTCAACATTTTCCATGTGTATACAAGGAGTAGGAGCCTCTCAATCTGGCTCAACATCTTCGACTACATCTAGCCAACCTAATGGATCAACACAATCTGGCACCAACTCTGGAAACCCTCCTGCGCAGACTACTGTAGCTCCTCAACCTAGCACACAAGGGAATAGCAACGTCCCATCTAGTGTGAACTGTGCAAACGAATGGGCCCAATGTGGTGGAACAGGGTTCACTGGTACTACTTGTTGTGGAGCAGGATTATCATGTGTCAAAGAAAACGATAATTGGAGTTCATGCCAGAAATCTAGCGCAAACTCAAGTCCACAACCATCAACTACAACTGTTCAACCATCTGGTTCGAATCAAACTGGAGGATCTACTGTGCCTCAGGTAACAATCACCACTACTTCCGCTCCAGCTACTTCTACTACCTCTACTGGAAACCTCCCTGCATATTCTGGCAGTCTTCCATCTAAATTCTTTGCCCCCTTTGTTGATGCCACAGTAAGAACTCTTTCACCATCTGACATTCAATCTGTCGGAACGAGCTGGTTCATGATGGCGTTCATTGTGCAAGGGAGTCAAAACACTGCTTCTTGGGGTGGGATTATTGATTTATCACCAAGTGTGGCAGGTATTCAGCAAATGAAACAGAGTGGTGCTAATTTTGGAATTTCATTTGGAGGTCAAGCTGGTCAAGAATTGGCAGTTGCGATTTCTGATGTTACTACTCTTCAAAAGCAATATCAAACAGTAATTGATACCTATGGTATTAACTGGATCGATTTTGATATTGAAGGTGATCAATTGCCAAATACTGCTGCAAATACACGCCGTGCACAGGCTATTGCTGCCATTCAAAAAGCTAACCCTGGAATAACTGTTTCATTTACTCTCCCAGTCTTACAATCTGGCCTCACTGGTGATGGCACAAACTTTCTTGCTGCCTTGAAGAGTAACGGTGTTCGCCTTGACATCTTGAATGTAATGGCAATGGATTATGGCGGCGCAGTTAGCGAAATGGGACAAGCTGCTATTAGTGCAACTAAAGCTACATATACACAGGCACAACAAGCTGGATTCCCAAATGTTAAAATGGGAATTACTCCAATGATTGGTAATAATGATAGTGCTGGGGAAACATTTACTGTAGCGCATGCGCAAGAGGTGGTGCAATTTGCCCAACAAACCAGCTACGTCCAATGGGTCTCTTTCTGGTCGTTGCAAAGAGACACTGCAACCAGTGGTCCATTATACGCTTCTTCCCAGATTTCTCAAACTAATTTTCAGTTCAGCAATACCTTTAGCAAAGTATAGATTTAGAATTATCACTGTATTTAATATATTATTTGCAACTCTATATCTTTGAGTCCATTCTGCATCTGCGTAATGTACATTCCTCTATGATCTAATGCTAGTCGTCAACTAGGTTAGTTTGCAGATTAGCAGCTCTGAGAAAAAGTAAGGATATGATTAATTTATTAAACGACGGCGAGCATTGATAAACCAGTTATTCAATTGACTCATAGTAAGATTGGTCTTTGCTGCCAGCTGCCGCTTTTCTTGATCAGTTGGGTATGGATCGTGAACTAGATTAACCAAAACTTACTATTAGAAAAGAACCATTGTTTGAGTATATCATGTATATCGCTAGAATAATTTCTGCGTCTTTTTCTACTTGCGTCTTCCTTCTCTGGCTTCTTTTTCTTTTTCTCTCTTTCCAACTCTTCAGACCCGTCATCTTGATCGCTTTCGTGATAATTCGTCTTTGGAGGAGGTTTGACTGGCTTAACTTGTGGAGTAACTAGTCGACGCTTTTTAATATTTTCGACTTTGATTTTGGTATTAAATTCGTTCAAAGTCTTTTGGCTGCTTGAAAGGGTTAGTAAGCTATTGATTGCCGATTCTTCGATCTGAGGGATTGAAATGATTCTATACGCAAGTTGATCATTGCTATGGAAAAGGTCCTGCTTGATATCTATTAAGCGGTCATAATTTGTAGGTGATTCTGAAAACTCGTTCACAAGGCTACTAACGGCAATTTCTCCTCCTAGAGCCTTTTCGAGGTACCGGGTTTCTTTTCCACTTTCAACAAATGCAATTCTATATCCGTTCTCTGTCTTGCACTTGTTGATCAAATTCTTAAAGTCACTGTTTTCCAGTTGCACTTCCAGCCATTCTTTTTGGCGCTGCTCTAGCAAATCGCTCTTTTTCACTTGACCGCTAACGATATTATTTGCAAATATCGTGGCTCCAAAATTACAGCAGTGAGTGAAAACTATCCCACTTGGTATATGTTCTGCGATTTTCGTATAATACTGCAGGTCTGACGATAATATATGTCTAACATTGATTACAAACAATAAGCAATCAACTTGCTGTCCAATTTTTGATTTGAAATCAGGCGGAGTGTCAATTACAGTCAAGCTGCCAAGCGATTTTATTGATACTGACTGTGTACAAGGTAGAGTAGAATTATTCACTGGAAAAGAATTTGGAATTAAAAGATTTCCTATAGTTGATTTCCCTGAACCTGCGCTCCCCAGCAGTAAGATAGTCTTCATTTGGTTGAAATTTTTCAGCTGTTTGAATTCATGACACGTTCAGCCACTGTCACAAATTCAAATATTAGAGCTCTCAAACGAAAGGAAAAGATATCTAGAGTATTTTTGGTGGAATGAGATCCTGCTACTCCTAGCGGACCTTTTTGCTTTGTTTTTACTTTTGAATTACTTCATTCCACACTGGATATCAATTTTTTAGTTGAGCCACTAGAATGTGACATTTTGACTTTGACTTTTACAGCGTAATTCTTGATTCATCATACTGCGCTTCGCCCAGCAATCAACGCTTTGGTGTTAAAGTACGTCATACTTGATTTGTGTACGTTTCAAGACATGAATCAAGTTACGAATATATGAATTAATTTATTTACTTTCTTCCTTGACATCTTTGTTTCTTTCCCATGTACCGTCACTCATTACAAGATGCTTTTTACGAACATATGTCAACCAAGCATTCAAATTGTTCTTTTCCCAGCGGCGCTTCCCGCACATTTCTTCTTTTGTGTCTTCATCTGGATACGGATTGCTGAGGTTTTCAAGCATCCATTGTAATAAAATTTGTTCAGTACTCTCATCAGGGATTTCCTTAGTGGGGACAGATTTAATGAGGAATCTACGACGAGCATTGATGAACCATGTATTCACTTGCATGAGAGTCAATCCAGTTTCTTTCATTAACTGGATCTTTTCTTCTTCTGTTGGATACGGATTAGATCGATGAGCCTGCATCCAATCTTTCAAAAGCTCGTTTTGTTTATAAGTATGATTTTGGCGTCCTCTTTTGTTTCCGTTTGACCTGCCTTTGTAACTGAGCTGAACGTTGTCGGGTGGAGGACGCTTTTTACTTGGAATAACTTCCTGGCTTTCGTCAGAGCTGTGACCATCTTGCTTTGAATTTTTAAAAGTCATCAAGGAGGCTGCAGCACTTTCATCTCGATATTGGCTATTGGGGGTTCCACCAATTCTTGGGGAGCTCGAATAACTACCGGGAGTTACGGGAGTGCGGTGTATTAGAGGTGAGCTATGCGGTGAGCCATGAAGCGAAGGAGCCAGGGAAGGGAGCTGTTGATTCAAGCCATCAATAGACCTGATGCTTGGCAGTTTTAAATTTCTATCAATGGGTGTTTTCGATTTAATTACTGGTCTAGGGGCATTGTAGGGCGAAGTAGGAAGACTTGATTCATACGGCCGTAGATTTACTCCATACCCTTCCATCCTTGGAGAGTTGACAAGCGTTTCTGGCTTTAGTTCTACATCATAGGCTCTTCTATCGTACAATGGAGATGCAGGTCTACTTTGGAAATGGTCGGTATGGATAATGAAACCGATTTTGGGGGTGCTTGAGTTTGAAACAAATTCCAGGCTGAAATCGATATCGGCCAGTGGAACCTTTGCGTCAACCGAAGAGAGAAGCTGGTCAAGAACTCTTTTGCTTTCTTGAACATTTACAGTATCAAAATGAAGCTCTTGCTCGTCAGCGCAAGTATCATAAGGTGGATTTTCGATAAACACCACACGCTTTTCACAGAAATTGTACATTTCCATGAATCTGGGATCAGCCTTCTGCATTTGGATCCACACCTGCTGCTCGTCCCTGGATTTCGCCATGTGAAAACAATTTGTAAACACAATGCTGAATATTCTATTTAATCCTGCAAACAGCTGCGTACATCTTTGAAATATTTGAAAAGTAGAGTCTGGTATCCTACCAAATGGCAACACAAAGAGTATCGAGTTGAGGTATGGGGAAGGCGACTTTTTCAACTCCGTTAAAGCTTCCGACACATTTTGCAGCCTACTATACTGGTCCATACCCTGCGTATCAACAATAGTCCGTTTGGATTCTAACGAGTCGATGATATGGTATCCAGTATTAGATTTTGAAGGTCCTGTTTGGAAAGAATTTCTTACAGGAAGTTTTGATATAGTTTCGCAATATAATAAATTTCCAATACTGGACTTGCCAGAGGACTTGGGTCCCATTATGAGAATTGTTTTCAACTCGTTCATTATTGTCAAACTTGAAAACTCTCAATTTTTAAGTGTTTTGATCTGTCACAAATGTGACATTCAAGATTTTCGATTATTGGTTGAAATGTTGACAGAATGACAGGCGATCCAAGCCCAGCCTGCTGAAACAAATTCTCTTAAAGAGTGCTTTTAAACCACAAATGAAATCATAATTATCGAAAAAAAGTTGTTCTGGTTCCTACTAGTAGCTTGTGCTACATGTAAAGACTGGCTCGTTAGCTGACTGATTAAACACCATAAACCAATATTGACCGCAAAATTTCCAGGGACTGCTTGCTCTCCTGAGGCAGGGTCGACACTTATGAAACAACCAAGATAAAGCCTATGAAAACTCAAAGACTGAAAAGCACTTTGTTCTTTGAATGCGACTTCAAAGCGCTACGTTCAAGCCTTTACACATTGGAATTTTAATAAAAATACTCTCCATGTCTTTTGCAAGACCCAGGAAATTCTTTTGAAGGTCAAATATGGCAATTGGGGTTGGGACTTTTGACCTATATGGAATATAATTCGGACCGCATCTTTAGTAGGCTCGAACATCTCGCATAATATCAACAAAATGGATAAACAAACAATACGTGCTACTCTGATTTTGCTTTTAGTTTCTATATCTGGTTGCTTTTTCTTTTAACGACGCCCAGGACGGGATCGGCCTGTTTGGGCTCAAATCCCTGAGCAGATGGGTGACTACAACTAGTTCTACACAATAAAAAAGGATAAAGTAAATCAAGGAGGGAAAAATAAGGATATTCTTCTTTTTGATATTTGGTTATAGTTGCTTGCCTTGTTTTTCTCTGCATTTTTTAACACCCTCCACTTGGAGTAACAGACTGCCCCAGTCTACCGCAATATTAAAAATCAAATCAGTGCCCGATTGGAATTCAAAACTGAACGATGGTAATGTGGGGAAACAATTAATTTATTCAAGGGATTCAACTGTTGCAAGAGCCTTCTTGGCTTTAACTGCAAAGTATATTGAGGATGTAAATCCCACCAGCGAAAAGAAAGATACGATCACCCCAATACTAACTGCTATATAGAAACTAGATATGCAATTATTATAATTGCTGCTAGCGGTTACATATAATGGATTATTGTATCCAAAAATGTAATTGCTGTGATTAGGCATCGAGCAAGATAGGATCAAGAAGCAGTAAATGAAGGCACCGCCACCTTCAATCAAGTATACAATAGCAGCTCCCAACATTTTATAGCTTCTAGAATATGGGGTTTTGGGAGTCTTTATACAAGAAATGAAGAAGGTAGAAATAATGGGGAAGAAGAGCGTTACAGCTATCCCAATGTAGAAGTGGAATTTTCGATCTTGGGGTTTTTGCGGAGCAGGCGCAAATTGCTTAGCTGGCATTGGCTTCATTGGTGGAGTGATTGATTGACTTTCGCCCTCGCTCGGTGCTGTTTTCTTTGCTTTTTTCAGCTGAACTTCAATGTTGTTGCCATGTTGAACAACTTTGGATATTTCGTAATCTTTGGCCTTTGAATCATTTGGATTAACATTCACCATGAATTTCTTACCAGGCTGCAAATCGTCGTATTGCCCGTCAGGAAGCAACCGCTGACTTGGCACTTTGTTATCTTGTTGATTATTCTGAGTAATTCCTTGTTGGCCAATCTGTTGGTTTACTTGATTGGGGTTCTCTTGTGAGAGGTTTTGGGAAAGTGCCTGCTGGCCGTTTTGTGCATCCCTTGGTAAAAGAATTCCAATATCTTGCACTTGAGGTTGAGCGGGCTGGGAGAAAGCGCCAGGATCATAACCTTGCTGAATCGGAGGTGTATATATCCCCGTTGAGATAGGTTGCTTGATTCCATTGTACATATTTTGATTAGAAGGTTGGATTTGGGATTGCCCTGAAGGTGTTTGCAACTGCTGATTGGTCATTGTTGGGGAAGTATATGGAACTGGCATGTATCCATACTGGGCAGTATCAGGAATCGGAGCTTCTTTCTTCAAATCAGGAGTGTTTTGAACAGACCCATCAGGAAGGTCCACCCCAACTGGCATATAACCATATCCATTCAAAGTATTTGCTTGTGGAATAGGAGATCTTGGATCTGGTTGCAACAAGTACTTTGTTTGAAGCTCTGGGTCATAATTAGCAGGATTATTTGGCGGATTGTATTCAGGAGTTTGGTTCAAGACATTTCCAATTGATCGCGGTGCGGCACCATATTCAGTTTGAATTTCAGATGAAATAGTATTCCAAGTAGCAGCAACTTTGTTTCGCTGTGTTTGTGATCCATATATTATATTCGGATTAGCTGTATTTGAAGCCACCGGATCCTGATTAGGCGCAGGACTAATATTCGGTGGGGGCACATTAGAAGGTGGTTGTGTGGTTGCTGGCAAAAACTCTGTATTTAGTGTATTGTCTGGATAAGCTGGATTTGCTTGGTTAGCCCTTGGCTTTTCAATCCTTTTCCCGGTATGTGGATCAAACAGGTATTCACCATTATTTACATTCTGGACCGCAGTATCACTTTGAACGACAACATAGTTTGCTCCTGGTAGAGGCGAAGGCGCTCTAGTTGTTCCTAAGTTATCAAAAGTTGATCCCGGAGGGAAAAATTCAATATTATCTTGGTTGGGGACGGATATTAGTTCATTTCGAGTCGAAGGTGGAAACTTTTGCTGTTGTGGAATGTTCATTGCTGTGGTCTCTTGTAAACTAGCATTTACAGTTTGGTTTTGTATAGGAGGTTGATTATTAGACTGCAGCATCAACTCATTTTGATAGCTCAATGCAGGAATTGGTGGTTGCCGCTGTCCTTGATCAGGGGTGCCAATCCTTTGTTGTTGGATATTTGAAACCTGTTTTTGGTTCGGATACACTGGTGAATCTGTTCTATTAATTGAATTAGTCTCCATTAAACCCAAGTACGCTGATTGGTTAGCGGGAGGCTGAGTACTGTAAAGTTGCTGTATCCCTTGCTCTGGTTTGGATTGATAAATGTATTGGGTATTTTGAATTACACTTTGAGTACTATCTGTCATATCAATTCCGGGTTGCTGGTTTGATGGTTGATAATTGTGAGCAAGTGGAGCTCGATTTAATCTATCTGCAAGTCCAACGACATTTTGGGATTGAGGCGGAAAAGGTGGAATATTCTGAGGTTGTGCCGTATTCTGCATGGCAATAGTATTAGCTGTAGTTTGGTAGTTGCTGGGAATTGCTACACTTGAATTAGGGTTATTTAAAACTGCTATTGGTTGGGCAGAGCCACCATATTGTTGAATTGGATTTATCAGAGGCTGTACAGGATACGCTGTATAACGGTTGTCTGTAGGTTGGACCATTTGGTTAGTGTGACTGATCGAGTTTGCCTGACTGGAAGATTTTGGCATGCTAGGAGAAGAGTTTGCTCCCATTGCATATCGACTATCTATAATCTGCTGCACTGCTGGATTATTTGGCACCGTTTGTGTTGTCATACTTGGCAAATTGGTAGCTCCCATTGGATATCGGTTGCCTATAAAACTTTGACCAACAGGATTACTCTGGCTCAAAACATTTGCTTGACTGGATGATTTTGGGATACTCGGAGAAGCATTAACATCAGCTTTCTTTGCACCTGTAGCGGTACCACACCCACCACAAAACTTTGATTCAGGATCAGTCTTTTTCCCACATTTACCACAAAACTCTTTGCGTTCTAGCACTGGAATGACAGGAACTGCCATTCCTATGTTAATATGAATTACTGTTGGTTTTAGCTCCACAACCACCGCAAAACTTGATATCGCCTTCAATGATAGCACCACAATCACACAAGGTACTTTTCGGTGCTACTGGTTCTAATTCTAATTTAGTTCCGATTACTGGTAGTTTGAAATCCACAAGTACCACAAAATTAGCTGAATCTTCGTTTAATGCTCCACATTGGCTGCAAACCATTTTGAACGCGAAAGTTCGGAGAATTATTTATACATTAATCAAACTTGAAATCATGTAATAAACTCAACTTGAATGGTTCATACATCTTTTTTCAAAATCTATCCAAAAACTTTATGATAATAGAGAACTGTCGTCGTAACTGAAAGGCTGAATTTCTATATGATGATTGCCGAAAATGCAATAATACAGCACAATAGAAAAAATTGTAGCAAGTAGAATCAACAGGTAAGGTATATTAGAAATATATATTTTTGTAGTAGGTAGAATCTACAGAATCTAGTACTAATTGACCACTGGTTATTCCTTGCGAAAGCCCTTCCTTTACAATCAGCAAAGAAAGTCCAATTTTTTTTGCCAAACTGCCAACGCTATCTCCAGCAGTTTCTTTGATAATATTTTCAATACAATCATTGTCCTTTTTCTGTACAATTTTCAAACCACTTGAAAACTCTTTTAAAAAGTAATCCTTGTCAAGTAATGAACAGGCTTTTAATAAATCTGTTGGAGATATAAGCGATATCCCTCGCGCACGGTTGTATAGACAGTACAGGTCACACAATGTCAATATATCGTCATTTCTCTTTACTAAAAAGTCGTTAATTTCCAAAGATAATTGTAGATGATAATTCCCTGTTGTTTGTACATTAACACCAAATTGGGCAAGGCTATTGGAGAATTCATCATGTTCCGTTCCTATATAAATCGATGGGTACCCAATTTTTGAGTAATGAGATCTGCCAATCTTGTCATTTCACTCGCTTTTTCCATCAATGTTTTCAAATCTGAAAATGATTCGTTCAATTCACTCATCTTTTTCTGTTCTTGTTGCTTTTTTTGCAATATTGAGGAAACGCCAACTTGTTTCTGTAGCCATACTTTTTCGCTCAACGCTTTTTCAAGAGCGCTCATGGATTCTTGTAGACCGCCTTTGTAAGAGAAAATTACCTGATCTTAATGACAACTTTAGCACGTACTGTTCTACTTGCAATGAACTGCCGCACATTTCGCAATTCTGAGCACTTTGATCATTGATAAATGTACAGGTTTTACACTGCATTGGGATCTCTGGTCTCTGTACTCCACAATTAAGGCACTTGTTTGCCTAATGTTAAAATATCCTACGTTATTGAAATTTCCACAAACTGAACAAGTCCAATCGTAGAAAAGTACTTTTTCCAATGTCAATATGATTTTGGGAGACTGCATCATGAATCCGGCAAAAGTAGAGTGACTGGTAATTCTAGACAAGAGTATCTGTACTGGTTCTAGTGATGGGGAGCCGCTGCTTGGTTGGTATAATACTCTATGCGATGTTATTGTAATTGTTCCATTAGCAAACCCTTCTAGCTTGTCATTTCCGTCGTATAATCCAACATTTGAAACTACAAAGAGAACATTTTCATTCGGTATTTCTGATTTGGATTCAAAAAGTTTATTCATAGATTTGTAAACTTTTTTAAAAAACTTGTACAAACCAATGAGTCTGAGTTAAAAAGGAATTTCAATTTTAATTTCTACCACTGAGAATAGTATCTGTAGTACAGATGTCCTAACACAAGATAGTAGACCGTAACTGCTTGATGCAAGATTTGGCGGATACCACGGACTGGATTTATGTGAAAATTTAGTGGTACCACTTTAAAATTAGTCTTATGACCAACCAAGGCACCAGACCAACCAATTAAACAAAATGAAAAATATTTTCCAAATTAATGCAAGACCTTGAACGAGAGACTGTGCTTTTGGGATCTCACAGCAAAGATAACATTGTCTCTCTATTCCTAAACAGGAGAACTTTAATATCAGTGGATGGGAAGCAGTGGCCTGACATGGCTGGCTTTCTCTTGACAAAATCAGACCTGCACCCAATTGTACAGCTAGAATGCAGATTTGTGTTCAAGACTTCTGTAGGGATTACTAGTACAAAAATTATTTATAATGAATATCAAAAAGCAAGCAAAGTGGAAGACGGGAAATTTGAATTTAGGTTCCAGTTTGGATCGAAAGCCTTGTTTCCTTCTTTTGACTTTGATCAGGAGCATGGGCTGTGTTGGAAAGTGTATGGATTTGTCGCTGAAATGTATGGAAGTATACCTCAATCTGATAATTTAAAGATTCAATCCAAAACTGGAATAGCATTTCATGTTGGGTACACGTACACCAAACCACCTACAAAATACTGTATCTCTTACCAGCTATCCCGTCGGTCATCGGTAAAATATCAAATAGACAAGCTGTTCAACAACAATATTCTTAAAGCTAGTGTTCAGTTGCGAAACCCGATTCGCAATGTGGATCCAATTGAAATCCAAATCGACTTGAAAGACATGGAGCAGCATCAAATAGAGCGTATCAAAGTGTTTTTGAAACAAAAAATTGTATACCAAGCGGTTTCTTCCACTCACTTTAATTTTAAAAATGTACATTTGGTGCTTGATCAGCCAGCGCCTCCTTTATATACTCATGATGATAAACAAACAATGGTGCTGTCTGTTGATCAGTTTGATTTACCTACAATGGCTCAAGTTCGTGGGCTGGATGGTGCGACTTGTTCGCTAGTATCATCTACAGAGTACTCTGACTTGGTACCTGGATCAACTGGATTACAAATACAATACGAATTTAAAATAGAATTATTTATAAAGGACTATCCAGAATTATCGACCCATGTACCTTTTCTGGTGTCTTATACAGACCTAGAAGCAGATGAAGTGGTAAATCCAAATACGACATTGCTGACAAGACAGCACTTTTTGCCTATATTAGCAGGACTAATTGAAGACTTGACTCATTCTGTTGAAGGACTCAATGTATTGTTGGTTGAATGGCGGTCATACAGGTCAGAAGCAAACAAAAACGATCGAATGTGTACTGAAAGTAGTGATCATGCTATATTTCTACTAGAAATGTTGGATTCTTTCACTGTACAATTAGAAATATTTACAAAGCACTTGATTCTTCAGACTACTGATGTAAAAAAGATACCATGGCCTAATGAAACTGTGCCTTTCAACATGTTTCTACTAGAACTGGAATTATTAATTCGAGCTGTTCCACATGCACCAGCTTATACTGTTACTGAAGGAGAGCCTATTGTATCCAGATTGTTAAAAGAATGCAAACTGTTTATGCAAGACTCACTCTGTGTGATTAAAGGATGGATCAAGCCAGTTGGAAATGCGAATGAAATAGTAAGTAACTTGGAAGTGCATATGAATAATGTCAAGCATCTATTGTTTGATATAGCGGAAGGTGCGGATACAGAATTTGGAAATGAAGAAAAACCAGATCCTGATTTGATTGAAGCTTTGAGAATATCTCAACTAGATATTGGAAATGATACCTGAACAGTAATAAATATTAAATTGAAGTTTTGGCCATCGAATTAAAATGAAACACAAACAATATTTTGTGCTGGTACTCTTGGAGGTATTTTGCTTAATGGAAATCTTTTGGTGGCGATTATAAACTTGATTGGAGTCATTTTGCTTAATGGAAATCCTTTGGAGGCGATTATAAACTTGATTGGAGTCATTTTGCTTAATGGAAATCCTTTGGAGGCGATTATAAACTTGATTGGAGGCACATACAGCCTGATACAATAGAATACATCTTGCTATAACCTGATTTGGTAACTAAATAGACAGAGGATGACACTTGAACAGCAATAAATACTTGAATGTACAATTTATTTTCTTTTTTAATTTTCCTTCTTGTCAATTCTTTCAGCATTTGCTCTTCCGACACATGGGTTTTTAGTTGGCGGATTTCTGGTGAAACAGAAGCCAGGAGGGCAGCTGCCTTCAACAAAGGTTGTAGCTGAAGTGAACATTTTGAACTTTGTGTCATCAATACATTCAAATGAGTTTGGTACGTGTTGAGCGAGTGAAGCACCATTATTGTCTGCGTTGGTGGCTGGAGCATTAGCTGGGACACTAGCTGGAGCTGCACCTTTGTTTTCAGTACCATCAATACGAGCAGCATTTGCTTTGCCAATACATGGGTTCTTTGTTGGAGGGTTTCTGGTAGCGCAGAACCCAGGTGGGCACTTGTTGACGATAAAAGTGGTAGCGGAGGTAAATAGTTTAAAACTAGTGTCATCGATACATTCAAAAGAGTTTGGCACATGTACAGTAGTATCAGCAGCTGCACCTTGGTCTGCAGTTTGCGTTTGATCAGTAGTATTGCCTTGATCGTTTTGGGTTTGGTCAGTAGTATTGCCTTGATCAGTAGTGTTTCCTTGATCGTTGGTGCTACTCTTGTTCTGTTGGTCATTGTTTGCACTAGCATTATTTACACCAGCAGCAGCGAATCTTGCCAATTTATCAGCTTCAGTATCACAAGTAACACTAGTACCAGCTTTGTTTACCAGTGGTAGTACTTGACAGGATAGTGTTGCCCCACAAGTTGCAGTTACAGTGAATTTTCCATTTTGACAGATACCGACTTTGTCGCCAATACAAAAGTTTCCAGTACCAGTGCAAGCTCCACCTTCTTTGTTGTTGATTTTGGCAGCGTCCAAGGCAGCAGCATCTTTGCCATTTTGAATTTGAGTTGGGTTTTGAGCAATAGCAAGTGAGAGTAATAAATATTTAAACATTTTCAAGTGTGCACATACTTTGGGGGTTTTTAAACTGTTTGTTTGTTGTAAAAGCCCAACCTAGGGGTGTACTCAAAGTTAGTTTTGGCCTGGGTCTCCTACCGTCGCCACCAACATTGAAAAAACGATGTGAACAACAAAAATCAAGATTACCAGGCAGGATAAATTCGCAATGATGAATATAGAATATGAACATCAAAGTTAGGTGCCAACCCAGAAAAGGAATGAAAGATAATGTCTAGTTTTCGAGTAAATCTAAATCGTGCAAATCTGGGCTTGCAGGCTCTCCTTGTTTTTTAGACGTTTCACTGAACAATTATAGTAAATCCGGGCTATTCTAATTCACTGCCACATGATAACTATTTGTTCGTCATAATTTCAACCAATAGTTTGGCTTTATTTTACTAATAATTTTCTTGTACGATTTTGACAGTCGCCTACCGTGTTGCCCACAACGGCACATGTTGTGATCAGCTTGCAAGTACTAAGCCAATATCTTTTTAGTTTTTGACCATCAACTCAAATGATGTAAAAGTGACAATGGGTAATTAAACCTAGACGCCATTCTGTTTTCCCACAGAAGTATACGGAGAATGGTGCTGGGGAATTTTCTATATTTTCAATCAATTCATCAAGGGAAGGTTTCTTTAACGACTTTACAAATTGGCAAAAGGATTTAAGATTCCTTTGCTCTCGTTTTTCCTTTGATCGATCCATTGCTGATTAGAAACTGAAATCCAATTGTGGCGTTTAAAGTTGCATTATAACTGCATAATTTCCAATTTGTCCAATTCACATGCAAACGGTGAAAGTGCATACCGTCTCAGCTGGAATTGCATTACCACGAGATTTTACTCTGCTGATTCTGCTAAGTTGAAAAATATTCAAGGTATAACTGTTATTTATTATTTTTTAACCGCTGCAAGGATCTTCTTCTGGGGTAAATTTAGATACGCAATTGCCAGCTACGCAAGACCCGGTAATGAAGCTGACATCATCCAAGTAAAAGTTAAAGTTGGAAGCATCAGTGCAGATATACTGTCCTGCTAGTGATTGAGCAGCAGCAGTTAACGAAAGTACGAACCAACCGAGCATTGTGCCGTTCAAAATTTCCATTCTTTTTTATAGATAAATTTCATTGTTCCCATCCGCTCCTGGTGCTTATTGTTCCATTCAAAGTAGGCCATTGTTCTTTTTTTTCTGCTGCATTTTCAACAATCCAGCTTTGTCCATATTATTTTACGGCATTTTTCTGCTGGCACATTGACATTAGTCATAATTAGGGTGATCCAATGATTATCCAGTGCAATTTCATGGATCGCATTGAGAATCACAACACAGGTTAAATGGCACACCTTTGATTATAATGAGGCGAAATGATTCGAATTTCCTTTTTGGTTTTCGTCGCATCACCACAGAGAAAGTGGCACTTTGAATTTCTTCACTTTCAACCGAAAATGCATGAGTTTGAACCTCCACAATTCCAAGGACATGCCCACCACTTGACCAAGGACACCTATGAAGAAATGTACAAGGAATCGATCACTTCGCCAGAAACGTTTTTCGATAAAGTGAGTCAAACTAACAATAGATGGCAAAGAATTTGCTTTACTGGCACCAACCATTCACCAAAGTCAAGGCTGGTGGTTTCCATCAAGGAGACGTCAATTGGTTCCATGACGGACAGTTGAATGTATCCTACAACTGTGTTGATCGACATGCAATTGCTACCCCAACCAAAGTCGCAATCATCTATGAAGCGGATGAACCAGGTCAATTAAACTAATTCAGGCAGAGCCCAAAAGATTACCTATGCTGAGCTATTAAGAAAAGTTTGTCAATTTGCAAATACTTTGAAAAAGTACCATGTTAAAAAAGGAGACAGAGTCGCCATTTACTTGCCAAACATTCCGGAAGCAGCAGTTGCCATGTTGGCTTGTGCCCGTATTGGTGCAATCCACAGTGTTATTTTTGCTGGATTCTCTTCAGATGCAGTAAGGGACAGAATTTTGGATGCTGAATGCGCAGTTATTATCACTGCAGACCAAGGAATGAGAGGTGGAAAAGTAACTCACTTGAAAAAAATTGTTGATGTTGCTGTGGAGCAATGTCCTTGTGTGAAGACTTGCATTGTTTTCCAAAGAACCGGGGATAAAGCCGTGCCATTCACTCCAGGCAGGGACGTCTGGTGGCACGAAGTAGTCGTAAGTATTTCAATGACATTAGGATAATCAAAGACCGGTCTGTCCACCTGAAATAATGAAAAGCGAAGATCCTCTGTTTATGTTGTACACTTCAGGGTAAATGCAATTTAATGTAGATCTACTGGTAAGCCAAAGGGTGTAGTTCACACACAAGCTGGATATTTGCTTGGAGCTACAATGACTTGCAAGTACGTGTTTGATATGCATCCAAATGACGTTCACGGGTGTATGGCTGATGTAGGGTAACTTTGTTTAACTATAGTTGGATTACTGGACACACCTATATTGTTTACGGGCCTCTTTCAAATGGTGTTGCCACCGTTATTTTTGAAAGTGTACCGACATATCCTACTCCATCCAGATACTGGGACCTTGTTGACACTCACAAAGTAACACAATTTTACACTGCGCCAACTGCTATTCGCGCATTAAGAAGACTTGGAGACAAGCACCTTGAAGGTTACAAATTAGATTCTATGCGTGTGTTGGGATCTGTAGGTGAACCGATTAATCCTGAAGCATGGTTGTGGTATCACGAAGTTGTTGGCAGAAAGCGCTGCATGATTGTTGATACTTGTAATTAGACGTTGATATAGATTGGCAAACCGAAACAGGGTCTATTGTTCTGACCCCTATTCCTGGTGTTACCACTACCAAACCTGGATCAGCAACCAAACCGTTCTTTGGCGTTGAATTAGGTGTTTTGGATTCTCAAACTGGACAAGAGCTGCAAGGAAATGATGTTGAAGGTGTACTGGTGATTAAATCTCCATTCCCTTCAATTGCACGAACAGTTTACGACAATCACAAGAGATATATGGATACATATTTGAAACCATATCCAGGATTTTACTTTGCCGGTGATGGAGTAAAACGTGACAAGGATGGTTATTATTGGATTCAAGGAAGAGTTGACGATGTGATCAATGTTTCAGGACACAGAATGAGCACTGCCGAAGTAGAATCTGCTTTGATTCTTCACCCATTATGTGGTGAAGCTGCTGTAGTAGGTGTCCCAGATGACATTTCCGGTGAAGCTATTGTCTGTTTCTGTTCAGTAAAATCTGGATATTCTGACATTGCAGAACTTCAACAATCTCTTCGTACTCAAGTAAGACAAAATATTGGTCCGTTCGCCACCCCTAAGCGTGTCATAATCGTTCCGGATTTGCCAAAGACTCGTTCTGGAAAGATTATGAGAAGAATTTTACGTAAAGTTGCTGCTAAAGATGTCACTTTGGAAGATGCCCAAACTGATGCTGGAATCCGAGAAAAACTTGGTGATATTTCCACATTGGCTGACCAATCTATCGTTAAAATTTTGATTGAAACTGCTGCCAAACAATAAACATTGAAATTTTATATTTATTACGTTTTAAAACTACCATAAGCAATCACTTACCCTAATTTGATACGAGCCAGCTTTTGTCATGTACCTCACCCACTTTACACTTTGATAATTACTCTTTTCGAATATTTTCAAGAACTTTACCATCAGTCCAGAAGCTGTAAACATAATAACCTAACGTTACAAAAATTTACCTGGAACTCCAACGTTATAGGAGGTCTTGACCATTGTTTTTTAACTGTAGTCGATGTGAGTTCTGCTTCAGCACTGAGAAAGATTTCCTCTCCTCCTTGGAACCTTGCCACTCTACATTAGTAAACTGTACTTCCAGACGATACAATTTTCACCACCGACATATTTTGCTTTTCCTCCTTGTACATTTGTTTTTACAGATGCGGTGTTTAACGGCGTTGGCACTCTTATAATCATATTCTGAGCATAAATTTTTGTAGAGTAGTTTGATCGAACAGATACTTTGAATTCTACTCTGGTTGACGAAACTTCATTGACGTTGGCATGAACCTTGAAAGGTAAACTGACATTTTCTGTTGTGCGATATCTTTTTAGCAAAACTGTACCTCATTAATTCAAATTCCCCATCCGGTGGTATAAAATTGATTGTTCTTTCCGAGTCAAATTTGCCTAGTTTTACACATTGATGGAACTGGCAGTCATCAAGCTCTACATTCAGCTTGTTTTTGGCTGGATGGTTTGGTCCTTGCTTTTCAATCATTACTTTGTCGTTTAAGCCAAATTTGCATTCCGGCATTCCGGATAGATATGCTCTCATTAGTACTTGTCCAGATACATCCGACCTGAGTATATTCCCTTTTGCTGAAATGATCAAGTTTATGCTCTCTATAACATCAACAAATGCTTCATTCTTTCGATATTTGATATCTGGTCTTCTCCATGAAACTGCGCCAGTTGCTTGAATGGCAATTTTTGAAGCATCCAGTTCAGTCTTTTCAGACTGCACGCCTTCTGTGGTAATGTACAGCTTCAAAGTATCCGCTTCTGTAGTCTGAGGGAATCCGAAATCGCATATTTCTTATTAGGAATAGGTTACCATCGAATAACTCGTAAATCAGGGTAAAGTTGTTCTTTACTGCATCTTCGTTGAACAATCCAAAATAACTCTTTCCAAGTGAAATAATTTTGTAAAGAAATTCAAATACCAGGCAAGCGTTTGGATTTACTATCGATACAGCTACTAGGAAGATGTTTTCATGTTTAACGTGGAAAAAAGTATTGTTTTCAACTATGGTAATTGGCGAGCGAACATCGCTGTTTGAAATTACATGAATGCGAAATATATCCGACAAGTTCCGCCTGTGTTAGATTTCAAATACTTGATGTCTTTCCTGTGTGTTCTGCTGACCAGCACGTCTCCTTTTGCATTCACGATTAGAATTGACGAGAGCATAAAACAAGACTAAAATTTTCGCTGTTTACCCTGAAGCATACACTAGTCAAACATAACAAACTGTTGATAATCTCTCTTTAAAGTCAGAGCCGCTTCAATTTTCTTTTCATAAAGGGTGCTTAGTTTGAAGGAAATCCAAAGTGCCTCGATTTCACGACACAAATACACAAGGCTGGGATTTGGCTCCTTTGGATCGTATAAAGAGATGTTGTTAGTGCCTAAATTGGATCGACGTCATTTCCTCATTGACAAAAACCTTACTCTGCAAATGTCAAACTGGAATTGCTTCTCTGAGCCAATGTTTGCAGGTGCAAATATTTATGACGATGGAAGATTAACCTGCCCGACTGGTTTCTGGTGCCCCAACACCACTCTCTCTGACCCAACGAGCTCTCCCAGAATATGTCCTCCTTCTTTCATTTGCAGTTTGGAACGATTAGAGGGCGGAACATGTAAAACATCCCAAGGACCTTTGGAACCTCAAATCTGTAGAAGAGGATATTTCTGTGGAAATGGAACTGCAAAAACAATTTGTCCGCAGGGATACTATTGCCCTTTAGGTTCCGTTGACCCAATCAAATGTTCGTCTACGAGCCTTTGTAGTGAAGGTTCTGAAACCCCTTTTGAATTGGATGGTGTAATCGCGTGTGTCATTGTGGATATTATCCTTTTTGGAGTGTTTGTGTATTACAAATTGGCATATCGGAGACACAACCCAAAACCCCAAGTGAATCCTGATAAAAATACCCCGCTACTAACTCCAGAAGGCTTGGCCATCCCAGTTCAAAGCGATTTGGATTTGCTGGTCGATGGATTTCACAAAGGATTAAATGGGAGAAATATACAAATGGACTTTAAATTTGAAAATATGGGACTGAAACTTAAAAGCGGAAAAGTAGTGCTGCAAGGCGTTAGCGGCTCTATTAAATCTTCTAGAATGACCGCAATTATGGGTCCCTCTGGAGCTGGAAAGACGACATTTATGAACGTACTGTGCGGCAAAGTTCAAAGAACAGATGGAAAGCTGTATGTCAGCGGAAAAGAAGCTGAAATTACAGATTTCAAGAAAATGATTGGCTACGTTCCGCAAGAAGATGTAATGATTAGAACATTAACAGTTCGCGAAATCTTGACCCATGCAGCCAGAATTAGACTTCCTAGATCTTGGTCAGATGTTGAAGTGTCCAAATATGTCGATGCCCTGCTGTTGGTGCTAAACTTGGCTCATGTTCAAGGTATCATTATTTTAAACTGTAGATTCAATTATTGGGGATGAAACTAGGCGTGGTGTGTCTGGAGGGCAAAGGAAAAGAGTCAATATTGGAATTGAATTGGCCGCAGTTCCAGTCTGTATCTTTTTGGATGAGCCAACTTCAGGTTTAGATTCAACATCAGCTTTGGAAGTATGTGAAACTTTAAGAAAAATTACCCGTCTTGGATTAACTACAGTTGCGGTCATTCATCAACCTAGAGTAGAAATATTTGACAAGTTTGATGATATTTTAATGATTGCTCCTGGCGGTCGTACTGCGTACTTGGGGCCAGTTAGTGGCGTGCAAGCATATTACCAAGATCTCGGCTATGTGTTTGATCCTCAAGCTAACCCCGCTGATGTATTGATGGACATTCTTAGCGGCAAAGGGATAAACACTAAAAAGGTATACACCAGCGCAGAGTTGGCAGATCTATGGGAAAAACGACCTGCCTCAGAAGAACTTGTTCAAAAAACTGATTTCCACGAAGAAGTCCCAAAACTCATCAAAGAACGAGGAGCCAACATCTTTTATCAAATATTATACTGTCACCATAGGGGGTTAATTCAGCAATTAGCCAATCCTGGATCATTTGCCCTTGAAATATTTCTCAGTTCTTTGGCTGGGGCTGTGATGGGATTCGCTATCGGTGGCCCAACGATTTACACTGGTGTGTATATAATTCCAATGACACCTCTGTCTCCTGCACCATTGGAGTGGCTTCTTGCTTTGCTTGGCTTTTTGATTGCAGTCACGTCCTCTTTGGCTGCGGGACCAGGTAATTAACCGATAATAGTAGCTGCTGTTAAAATATTTTCAGAAGAGAAGCCAATTTTCTGGAGAGAGGCATCCGCTGGTCACTCCACCCTTGGGTACTACATTGGTAAAACTATTTCCTCATTCTATCGATTAGCAATATGTAGCTTGCACTTTACAATGTTTCTGCATATTCTTCCAAATCCCCTCATCTCATTCTGGCACTTTTACTGGATAATTTTTGGAACTTATTTCGGAATATATGGACTATCAGCGGTGATTTCATTCCTGGTAGAAAGAGAAGATGCATCCTTGATGGCAGTAGTAATTTGTTTGCTCCACGGTATCACTGCTGGATTTGGAATCACCTTGGTAACTGCTAGAGATGGGCACTTTGGATGGCTGTTTGATATGAGTTATAACCGATGGCTTACGGAGGCAATGTTTAATGACGGAGTGCAACCATTTGCTAATGTTTTTGAGATTCAATGGACTGCAGACGCATTCGGGTATACTCTAGGAAGGTTCAATTACGATGTTGGGATAGCATTTTTAATTGGTTTCCTTTGGAGAATTCTGGGCTATGCAGTAATGATGGTTACCAACAGAGATAGGAGACGTTAGTTTACATAGATATTAATAAATTCTCATTTTCTATCAAAAGCTCTAACTAAATATATTTGGATTAATAGAAAAGAGCCTTCGATACAGGTCCAGCAGCACTTCCACATCGCCAGCTAGATTACACAACAATATACCTGCATATAGAATCTGGGATTTTCTCAATGGTCTTTTTTCCCAAAAACTCATTCGCGGACGCTTATCCAGCTGTTTTCCTAACACAATACTAGTCCAAGTGTCTAAACCCTTTTTAGTTTCGTGAGCTTCTAATCCAAAATCGGTAGGAGAGAATTGAAAGAGATCAGTTAAATTGGAAGGGTATCCGACTTTAGCTTTCATGTTGATCTTTTTCAAATCTTGATCACAACAAAAACCTAAATGAGTAAAAGTTACCAACAACAGGTTTTGTCCATAATAATTTAAATATTTCAAGTATTTCTTTGGGCTGCAGAGTCAGCATGTCTAGTATATAATTTTGTCTGGAGTTGTCATTGAACTCGGCTCCTATTTGAGTGATAGATAAATCTGAGGTGTTCCATTCGCAATCGACTGATACTAACTTGATGTTTGGAATGGCATTGATAAAGTCACGATAATTTGTTGAATCAATCATATTTACATTTCCTTGAATATTGTAGAAATCAATACTAGAGTCTACCAATCCAGCCATTCCAAAATCTTTAGTCTCCAATTTCAAATTACAACCAGGAAATCTTTGGCAAATTCTTTCTGCAAATGTTTCTAGACCTTGCTCAAAGAAATTATCCACCAATAGTCGGAGTAGAACTTTCCTAGGAGATAAACTGTTATCCGTATTAGGTGTTTTGTTTAAAAAATCTTCGATTACATCCAAGTAACTCTCGCAGATGTCATCAAAGTCATACTTGGGATTCCCTGCTGTATTGACGAGCGATTTGAAATTATGGGCATACCATCGAATTTGTCTAGAAGTATTTGATATGTAAATTGCAGGGTATTTATCAACGGAAAATGCTGGAGATAGCCTTGAAACTATCTTTCCGCCATTAATAAAATGGCTATTTTTAACTACAGTATTTGCTTTTATGGAATATTCCAAGATATTTTCGAGGTAATCCATATAGTGAGTCAGTTTCGTCTCTCCAAGCAGTTCTTCCAGAGTTTGCAGTTGGTTTTTAATGGTCATTTCATTGTACAACGATTGTAATGGTACATGTTCATACAAATCATAATAATTTACAATTTGGGAATATTCAAACATTGCATTGATTGATTTTAGGCGGTTGAGGGAGGATAGCACGTCTTCTAAACGCAATTGATCCATGCTGTTAGACACGCAAATTTCTAATTCAAAGTCCTTGAGATAAATCGCAAGCCAAGGCGAGCTCTCTGGATTCCGCAACAGTGACAAATAGGTTAGTCTAAACTGATAATTTGAATCTTTCTGCTTTTTCCAAAATTGTTTACCACTTTTATAATACTTGAATTTTGTGTTGAAGATGAAATTGGGACATTGGTTATTCTGAAGTATATTAATAACATCCTTGAACGATTTGTAAAAATTCCGCTCTACTACCGGTAGCAGCTGTCCTTTTATGGATGCGACCGATAAGATAAAATCTAATGGTAACGGGGTCCATTTAATTACGTTGGTCGTAAAGTTGACTGGCAGTTCTCTGGGGTATTGATACGATTTGCGGATCAAAACTTTGGTTTGGAAATGATCTGCGAGAAATTGAAACGTCTGCTTGGAATTCAGCTCTTTGATTGCGTTGGATAACTCTGCCGTTGAACTCGTACTAGAGTCAGACATTTTCCTGAAAAAAATCTTGACTCCAAATCTCGACATTGGACAAAAAGTAAAGAATGGGGTCAACACACAGTCAGAGCTTTGAAAATCAAGTGTGTTTGCAAGAGAATTGAAATTTATTTAAAAGTCGTGCGGAGTAATCCGATAACAGTTTCAGCCGAAGTATCAGAGAATTTCGCCTGCACAATTCCCATTACAGTATTTGGATAAACTCTTGCTTTAACTAAATCAGTAGAGACAATTTGAACGACATCATCTGCGGATTCTTCTGGAGTTTGACGGAAAGCGGCAGCTTCTGGAGCGCTTTTCACTGCTCTGGTTCTGGCTACATACTTTTCAAACATTTCTTCATATGCAGCTGGGATACCCTCCATTTTCAAATCATCGTTAATTCCCTGTGCGTTGTTGATAAAGTTGGTTGTGATCATTCCAGGGCAATAGGTGGTTACCTTGATATTGAATGTACGCAATGTTGTATTCATACTTTCAGATAAAGAATCAAGAGCTGCTTTTGCTGAGCAATAGGCTTCGTTGAAAGGCTGTCCAACTAAACCGCCAACAGATGAGATGTTGACTATTCTACCAAAATTTTGGGAGCGCATTGTTGGAATTACAGATTTGATCAATCTGTAAACTCCAAAGTAGTTTACTTCAAAGCAATCGTAAACTTTGTCCATGTCGGTACCTTCGATAGTTTGCACGAGACCTTTGCCTGCGTTATTGATTAAGATATCAATTCTACCAGATTCCAAAACAGATTTGACTGCTTTTGCGCAGGAATCTTCATTAGTCACATCCAGCTGAATGATTTTCACTGCATCCGGTCCTAATCCACTCTTTTCAGCTTCAGCTTTAAATGCGTCTGCTTTAGACAAATCTCGGAGTGTACCATAAACGGTATAGTTGTCGTTTTTAGCTAATTTGATCGCGATTGCGGATCCAAGACCTCCAGCAGTAATACCAGTAACAAGAACAGTTTGTTTCATTTTCAATTGAGTGATATTTGTCGTAGATTTTCCTGAAATTTATACCTGATATTCCCGACGGGTGAAAATTCAGGCGGTGGCACAGTTTCTTTACTTTCGGAAAAGGCTTTTGTGGTGAAACATGCGGCCGCAACAAGAGCGTAATTCAAGAGCAATTTATAGATATAGAAGTCTATACTACATAGATTAATTTAAGATATTGTCATAAAGTATTCGATATTAATCAAGCCAAAGATCTCTGCTTTCCTGTCTGTCCCCAACCGACCTCTTTAAAGTACCACAAAGTATTGGCATATTTATTGATGTTATGGCAAACCTCAACACCTTTCGCTGGTATTCTGATAACATTGATCCGAAATGCAAAAGTAAAAGTTGATGATCTTTATTGAATTATACTTTCTCCACTTGACCTCTTGCTACAGATTTAAGCTTGGAGAGTGACTGAGATAGTCTGATTGATTAATTCTGGATTATAACGAACTATCACGGTACCTACGGGTTCCACTTTCACCACGATTCCTTTGGTGCTTAAAATAGACGTAAGAGTAGCACAGACAATTTTGGATTTTTCTACTCTCTTTCCTTTGGTTGTCGAAGTGTAAATCAGATATATAAAAAAGGGAATATATGGAAACATCACTAGCCAGTAAAGATTGTTACTGATTCCAATCCATAGTATGATATTCACCACTATAGTAATGCAAATTAACAGTAACGTTGAATAATCTCTCTTTGTAGGCGGCTTGAAATCTTTGTTGAGCTCTTCCATTATCAAATCAAAATCCTTCTTTTCCAAATATTCATTTGGCAAGTATTCTCCGTAATACGTATTGAAGTTTTCACTATAAGTCAGTGTCAGTATTTCAACTTGGTTTTTCATTTTAATTTTTGTGGATTTCAGTCCTTTTAACTATTAGTGGCTTAGCCAATGTCAAAACTCACCGAATTTCGGTCCGCTACCTCTCAGAAAACAAATTGCCACTCCATAAGCGTCGTTATCTCACAACTTTACAGTCCACAGATTCCTTGGTAATGAAAATTATAATCTTTTAGTGTAATAAAAAAGTGTGGGCATAGTTCAGCTATCAATATGGTGTCAGGCTTTTCGGCAGATGGTATTTATCAATCTGTGGAAGGAGGTGCTGTGGTTGCAACTGGAAAGTCAAGTTTATACAAAAAAATCTACTTTTCAAAGACTGTGTACGCTTACTTGGCAAGTTATACATTGACTGCTATCATTGCAGGGTCAGGCAAGTTCCTTGTGCAGGAAATCCGAGATAGAGTTGAACTGTACACTGTAGTTGCTTCCCAGCAAAGCAACGAAAGTTGATGAAGGCATTCGCTAATTGACGATTCTAGTATTTCATGGAAATTTGGGTGCGTCACCAATATATTCATTCTCACTTTACATTAATTTAGTTTTCTTTAGTTTTGATCTCTGTTTTCGCAGCGTTTTGGCGATACCAAGAATTTGCTCTTGAATAACTCAAATTTGGTTGAATTGGATATAAAACTAAAATATAAAACCGCTTTCACAGTTCAATTCAAAAATTCTACCGTGAGATTTCGTTTGGTCAAGTTCAATTAGCAATTGCTTCAAGTTTATTATTTTAACAATACTTTGTTTTACAAAAGGGATTTCGATTGATTTGGCTCGGATTAACAAATCAATTCTAGTAAAGAGCAGATTTGATCCAGAATTTTTGTTTCCACCTTGATACTGAGTTTCGTAAAGCTCGTATGGTGCTGGCAGTTACCCCTTTCCACGACCAAAACGATTATAATCACATTTAAGAATACAAAGTATTTCGAAAACTACATTTTATTTGACAGAGTTACTCCTTGTAGCTAGGAAGGTCACTATTGACAGCGATTGTAATATTTTGATCAACAAGAGCTGGTACGTGATAAATACAAACCGCAGAGTCTTGCATTTGCACGACTAGTCCTTTGGAACTTAGGTTTGATGTCAGATTAGCACACGACACTGTAATCTTTTCTAATCTTACTGAATCTAGAATTGATATAGTCATCCAGTAAACTACAATTAGCAGCCAGCCAATGATAATCATCCAGCGCAAGTTGTCGCTAAACAACGCAACTACAATTATAGTCCACACGATTGGAAATATGATTAGCGGTATAGCGATATACCGATGTTTGATTCGTGGTTTTTTGTGCTGATTCAACTCTTTCAGAATTGTATCAAAATCATTCTTTTGCAAGTATTGAGACGGCAGGTACTCGGCGTAATATGTGTGTAATTCATCGCTGTACTCTAGTTTTAGCAGTTCAATCTGGTCCTTCATCAACAGGTTTAATTCATGCATTTGTATTTATCCACACGGTGGCGTTTACGAATCAAAAGAAAAGTACAGTCAGGTGGTACAAGAGTTTGATGATGAGCATGGCTGACAGCGTGTAATTCAAAGGGTAGTATTTGTACGATACAAAATAGGTATGTGAATGATATCAGCAATGTTCATATACGACTGGGATTTATTTGGAAAACTAAACTGCAGAATAGCCGGGTGGATTAACTGGGACTGGTGTTCGAACAAACGTCGGATTATAATAGATCAGAACTTCTTTGGTATTGAAATTCTGCTCGATAAACAATCCTTTTTCACCCAAAGATGTTGTCAAATCGGAACAGCACCGTTGCAAATACTTGTAAATCTTTCGCTCTTGTTTAGCTTTATCTTGGTATCGGTTCAAGAATGAAAATATTAATACTGAAACAATTAGTGCATATACAACGCATAGGATCCACGTTGAAATAGGGAATTGAGCGTAAGCTATAGCAAATGGGCCGCCAAGTGTAATAACTACACCTAAACATTGTAGGAACTGGATTACTTTTAATGCGGTTGGTGAAAACTTGTACCAGCCGGCTTTGTTTACTTTTTGAAGGATTTGATCATAGTCACTTTTTGACAGGTATGGTGAATATGTTGGTAAATAAGTACCGTAGAATGTAGCTGTTTCCCATTCGCATTTGAGACTTGTCACTAGAAATTGTGCCATAAAGTCAAACTTTTTTCTCGAGTCTTTGGTGGACGTTCGCCACTGTGAAGGACCGAGTTTTACTCTTTGGCTGAGTATCACAAAGATCAGTCTCTGTGGATGAGTATGCTAATGCGGGAGTCTCCAAGAAACATTGGGTAGTAATCTTGAATCACGGCCGCTTGCAAGTTTACATATCAGAATCAGTTTATTTAGAATTATCCTCTTCTTTGGGCACTTGGGCCCATTCATTACTAACAAAAGAGTCGCTGGATTCTTTTTCAATCCATTCCGGCACACTACTAACCACAACCTGTTTTGTATCTCTATTAAACCCAACTGAAATCCCTTTACTTGCGAGCACAGTCGTTAATCTGCTACAAGTAATAATAATGCTTTCCTGGTACTTTTTTCTGCTCGCTGTTACAGAAACGTAAAACAGAAACGATAGAACGATGAATAAATCAATTCTTTGCCAGCCGTATATTGATAGACCAATGAACGGAGCAGAAAAGATGTGCCAATTGACTGCTGGTATTGATGCTAGTCCAGAAAGCTTATTCTTGTTTAGTTCAAACAGAATCAAGTCGAAATCCGTTTGGGAGAGGGTAGAGTGTTTAGGAATGTGTGCGCCATAATATGTTGAGCATTCTGGGCTGTATTGCAAGGCCAATATTCGGTTGGATGCCATTATGTTGAATTAAGCTTTTGATCTTTAAATAGCTTGGTGGCTTGAATGGCAATTACGTGGATGGAGGGGTAACAGATCTCATGTCAAAATACGATGACTCACCAAAGAATATTTATTTCAAAAGCGGATCTGTAATTGAATCACTGTCGAGGTTTGGTCCCTTTTCCAATTCAGTAAAGACAGCAATATTGCTTTCTACCTTTTTGTATATAATAACTGTTTCCCCACTGTGACAGACTTCCAAATTTTTGCTGCTGATTAGTGAAGTGGACATGGCACAGGCAATATCCAAGTATTCGAGATGATTATTAGAACCCAAGTATAGATATAGGATGAATGCGGCCATGGTGAAAAACATTGCAGGCGGCGGGTCTTCAGGGAGCATTAATGTCAATATAAAAAGTGCCAATAGTGGGGACAATATTATGCACCGTCGTAATCCTGGAATCCTGTCAACACCTACAGGTTGATAACCATTAAGCTCTTTTATAATCAATAGAAACTCTCCAAGAGTAAAGTACTTTGCATGGCAAGGTAGAAAAGTTTTATAATATTTGTTGAATGTAGAACTGTACCTTAGTCGCAATATTTCCTGTCTCATAATTTACCTTGTAATGCTGTGTGTATTTATTTGGCCATCAAAGAGGAAAGAGCTTCGCGACTGGTTCAATGCGAATTCAGAAATAGAGCTTCGCCATTAGTACAAACTCACGCACCGCCTTTATTGATCACAGTAGTAAATCAAGGTAAATCGCTTTTGTTTATTCGTATGAGATCATCAATAGTAATGGTTTCAGATTCATTAATTAGTTCTGTATCATCAAATGACAGAACTCCAGGATTGTAGCAAATGAAAATATCTTTACCTGGACCCCGTTCAAGAGTTATTCCTTTGGTGCTGACAAGAGAAGTCAAGTCTGCACAAGCAACTTTTAAGAAATTGTTATGCTTTTCTCTGCTATTGGAAAGCATAAAATAACAGACCAGTGACAATAACCAGTACTTTTTAGTTTCTCTGTCATTAGTGATTCTTGGTGCGATAATTGGAAACAGCACTAGCATCCAACCAATATTTGGGATAGCTGCTAAACCGGAAGGTTTGAATTCATTTAATTCCCGTAGAATCCACTGAAACTCTTGCTGCGATAGATATTCGGAATGTTTTGGAAGATAGTAGCCATAGTATTTGTGGAATTCTCCACTATACCTTAAGCGTATCAATTGCACTTTCATGAATAGTTATTTTTTAGATTCTTTCTTTTATATTGCTCAAGGGATTCCAGCACAGCTCCTTCTTGATGGCAAAACATCGGGAGTATTTTCGCAGATTGTCCCGCACAGCCACACATGAATAAATAGTTGACAAATGTTTGCATGGATATTGCAATGATTGAAGTAACAAAGTTGGAATATGCGTCGGAAAGTACGACTTACTTTGGAACTTATTTACCCACACATGCAGCCTATTTAGAAAAGAAGGATTTTGACCATATCAACAAGCAACTCAACAAAGCAAAGTGGAAAAAGACTCCAAGGTTCCTGCTGCAAATATCAAAGTTTCTCAAAATATTCTTTCTTGTAATAGTTATTGGCGGGCCATTTGTAATTACCAAAGTCGATTTCCCAATTGCTCAGTGGTTACTATGGCTTGTTTATGCCGCATTGATTGTATTAATGATAATGTCATTTAAAATTGGAAGTGGGGATAGAAGAAGAGTGAAAGAGTATGTTAAACAGACTTGCGCAGAATTGTCAACTGAACTTGGAAGGAAAGGGATAGTTGTGCAGCCAAATGAAGGGATTAAAGAAATTATCATTTACTACAGCCCTGAATTGGCTCCTGTTAACACTGTGATTACAATTAATCCCGAACCATCTTCTAGCAGTCCGATTCATATGGATAATTTGAAAAAGGCACCCGAAGAGAATCCTCCTGCTTATTCTTTTAATTAAATATATAGTATCTTTGTTTATCCGTATTTTGAGGCCAGTAAAATCTTTGTTGGGCACTGTGAAGCTTTGGCTGACAGCAGAGTTAATTCATCTGGTTCTTTGGGATCAACTATAAACTAGGAGATCACCACAAGAGCAGAGGGCAGAGGGCAGAGAGCAGAGAGCAGAGAGCAGAGAGCAGAGAGCAGAGAGCAGAGAGCAGATAACAGTGATACCCGCATGGAGAAATATTCAGAGGTTTTAAGATCAAAGGCGATTGTGCATGGCCTCAAGTAATTACAGTTTGAAATACCTTTAAACAATAGTGTTTAATGCTGTGGCTCTAAATCTAATCCTTTGACTAGTGAAATCCCATTTATCACGAATTGGCATGTTTCAGTCACAAGGTATTTTCTAATTTTGCTTACTGAACAGCACCTAACAGCAAAGGAATCTTGTGCAACTGAAAAAATGTTGATTGACCCAGGCTATCAATGATTTATCCAAATATTTGGAAACTAGTGAGCCTGCGATGCATCATATTTTTGGTGTTTCATAAAATAAAATATTGGAATTCAAAATTAAAGGGATATCGGCCTAATGGAATATTGTAGGCGTCGCATTATAATATAAAACGCCGAAAATGAAGTGATACCACAGGCACTGAGGAATCTCGACCGCTAACCGCTTATCATAACCAAAAGGGATAAGCCTTTTGAGTACTCAAATCGAGACGCCCCAAAATACGGATCGAGCAAAATAAATTACAACCCCACCATCTTGTACTATAATAATCAAACATTACAAATCCTCTAGTGAATCCTTATCGAATCCATATCTACACACTGCTACGCCATATTGATTCATCCAGCTAAATGTCAAATTAAATGTTTCATCTAGACTCGATTCCCATCAAAAAGGAAATTCCGAAAGGGACCGCAACCTCAACTGATAAATAGCTCTTGGAAATTTTTTATAGAATCTGATGACTATAATAGACTTTCTGGGTGGACTAGATAGAGAAGGTAACTCTACAATATCTGAAAACCACCAAGATACAAAAAATGACCCATTATTCAATCAATTTGTCACTGAAATGGCTGGAGTTTATACTCTGGTTGCATTTGCTGGATTTGTACTGGTTGTCTTTATGGTAGTAGTGTTGGTTCGCTATATAAAGTCAAAAGGAAAGATGAACCCAGTGCATTCAGGTGCTTTACGTTACTGTGCTGCTCAAGGAAATATTCCCGCACTCGAATTAATTGCTAAACAACCAAATTTTAATGTAAATGCTAGTCATGATGGATTCACTCCTTTGCATGCTGCTTCTGTTACCGGCAAACACTTTGCTGTTGAATGGCTATTAAAGAATGGTGCTGACCACTCTTTGGTAAAGAATGATGAATGGAGGGATACTGCTTTGCATTATGCTGCTGCTAAAAATCACCCTGAAGTTGTAAAGGTATTCTAAATTAATCGTCAGCTCTTGTTGCAATACGGTGCACAGCAAGTAAAGAACTTTGCTGGACAAACTCCTGTTGATTTGGCAAAGGAACAAAGCAACTCTAAGGTGTTGTTTATCTTTAACGAATTTGAAAATGGAAATATTCAGCCAATTACTCAAACTCCTGTTGATCCAACTAAAAGTATTCATCAAATTTTTGAAGATGGCGAAGCGATTTCTGTTGAAGCTACTTCAAACTCTGGATTCTATATTTCTGATTCTGAAAGTGATGGCTACGAATCTTCTGGTTCAAAAATGCCTCAGCCTGTGGATATGGAAAGAAAAGACTTGGACTGGGTACTAGAACGTCGCTGGGATAATGCTGGTACTCCAGGCACCAAACTGTATTCAAAAACCGGATTAACTAGATTCTTTGTTGTCAGCTCAATTTTCATTACTTTTATCTACATTATCTGGAGAGCTACTAGAACAATGAATCCTGATCATTTGGGTTACAGCATCTTTATCTATGTGTGTGAATTGTTTTTGACGTTGCAGTTCTTGCTGTCTTTGGTTTTGATGTGGTCTCCAATTACTCGTCCAGACAGAGAACTATACAAGATGATCAGAGAAGCTGATTTCCCCTCGGTTGATGTTTACGTTGTTACTTACAATGAAGACGAAGAAATTGTAGATGCTACTGTTTGTGCTGCTGCAAATATGCAATATCCAAAAAGAAAATTGAATATATTTGTTCTCGACGATGGCAAGCGAGATAATATCAAACTCATGTCTCTCAGGATCCAGTCGGAGCTCGAGTCTATTGGTAGCCGAGTCAAAGTAACCTACTGTGCCAGACCTAAAGTAAAGGGAGTCAACCACCACGCCAAGGCTGGGAACATCAACCACTGCTTCACCAAACTCCCGCAATCAAAGGGAGACTACGTGCTCATTCTCGACTGCGACATGATTGTCACCAAATCATTTTTGATGAAGACTGTTCCACACTTTTATGAAAAGATTGATGGCAAGTACCTTCGAAAAGAAAAAACTGCCATGTTGCAAATCCCACAGCGGTTCTACAACTTGGGCAAGAACGACCCGTGGTGGCACACTGCCGAAGATTTCAACGCTGCCGGGTTTGAAGGTTCAGACGGCGTGGGTGGCACTCCCTGCGTTGGAACCGGCGTGCTGTTTAGACGCGAGTGTTTGCTGTCGCTCGGTGGCCAGTCTTACTGGTCAGTCACTGAGGATTTCAAGACATCGTTCAATCTCATTGGTGAAGGGTTCTCCACCATGTACCTGTTTAGAAACCTGGTGTTTGGAATCGCGGTCGACGATGTGGTTGGAATCTACAAGCAGAGACTCAGATGGTCGACTGGCGGGTTGCAGATTCTGCAGTACGATAACCCATTGTTCAAAGTAGGATTGCCGTGGGCCGCCACCTCGCTCTTCTTCTGCAATGCTTGGCAGTACGTCTTGTGTATTCCGTACTTGGCGGTCACTATTGCGCCTTTGGTCTACTTTATCCTTGGTGTTTCTCCAGTCTACACTCTATTGCTGGAAACCTCTATTTTTGTTGGCGGGTTCATTCTGGTCACTCGCTGTCTGCAGTGGTGGCAAGTGCGTTTGATTCAAGGAAGTAAAGATATGGCTTTGTGGAGAGGATGCCAACAGATTGTATGGCTGGCTCCAATCTTTTTCCACTCTCTCTGCCAGATGATCTGGCTCAAGACTGGAAAGCGAGTCATTGAATTCATTCAACGCAAGACCTCCCATGTTGAATTCGTTACTTCAAGAAAAGATGGTGCCAAGATGCCGGTTACTGAAATTCTGAAGGCAAACTGGTTTCCGTTGGTAGCCTATTCAGCTTTCATATTTGGTATTGGGTGGCACATTATTCGCGTTGCTCTCAAAGTTGAAACTGTCAATGAGGATTGGATTCTTCAATGGTGTTTAGGGTTCTTCTTGTGCCTAGTAGTTTGTATGATGTTGTATCCTTCTTTCAGTGACACTTT
>JADIIZ010000111.1:0-39385 GCA_027604345.1 Boothiomyces sp. JEL0866 | reverse complement strand
TGAGACTTTTAATCTCAAGGTTGGGGGTTCGAGTCCCCCGTCGGGCTTACTTTTTTTCTTTTTTTAACTGTGAATAGCAACTTTTTTAACTCAACTTGTGTGAAGATGACGAGTGGGATGGTTGAAATCGTTGTAAACAATCTCACATTTTTGCAGTATGAACAAGTGCTTGATATCCGTAACGACATCATAACTACCTCCGAAAACAGAATACTAGTGTTACCATACAACTCCCAAATAAATCTTGCCGATATCAAAACTACAAAAGTCAATATGCTCGCAATGGTATCGCTGGATAGTTCCGTTGTGTATTATAAAATGGAAACTGAATTTCAGGATTTCTCTATTAATTCGAAACTCTTGTGAATCAAGCTACCCTAATTATCATTTTTCTATTGAAATAAACGCTGTTCAATACCTTGATGTTTCAATGTGGTGTTGGATCACTTCCCGTTTAGGAAACACCTTCCCTTTAAGGAGAGTGCAAGCACAAAATTCCACTGAAACTCTTTCTCAAAAAGTCATGTCATTGATTGACCTTGGAGAAGAATTGCATATTATTGCAAAGTATTTGAACATTTTGGACTACCATGAACTCCGCTTTGCTTTCCGCAACAACATCAATTCCTTTGCAACGCTATTCTGGCCTGGATACAAGGAAACTTTGTTCCTGTACAAGAATGCCTACCCTTTTACCGATATTTCAGAGAAAATGCAGCTCTCGCCATCCGACACTTGTAGAACTACTATGAGAGCAGTAATTAGAGGAAAACACTATGCACAGCTTAAGAGAATGATAGACAACCCAAAACTCACCCGCAAAATGAAAGTGGATGGACTATGCACAATGATTATGAACAAGACTTACCATGAATATTGTCCTAAAATAGTTTTACTTATTCTACAAAATACTAATCCTTGCGACGATTTTCCAAATTATCCAAATGTACTGCAAAACTTGTTGCAAATGGCTTGTGCATTGAATTACCCTGAAGCCGTAAAATGGGTTTTAGACCATCCATTGTTCCATACAGACTACAATTACGCTACTGCGCTTGGTGATGGTGGCCGATATGATAGTGCTGAAGCCATCGCTGTCATGGTAGATGACCCGCGAATAAGTACAAGGATACAGCAGAGTTTGTTGCTACGTCAAATTGGAACATATAACGCTTACAGGGCCCTAAAATATTTGTTGGAAACCAGAAGATTGAAAATTGATGTTATGGAAGAAAATCAGGAGGGATTCACGAAAGCAGCACAATTTGGGCACTTGGAGCTCGTCAAGTTATATGTTCGTCACCCTCGAACTCGAGTTTGGCACTCGGATGATATTGCATTCAGATTAGCTTGTGAGGAAGGACACTTGGAAGTTGCACAGTATTTATATGACTCTGGAAAAGTCAAGCCAAACTCTTGGAAAAGTTCTGCTGCCCAAGGCGCAATGGCAAATGGACACATCGCCATGGTGGAATGGCTGCGCAAGCTGCCAAGAGTACAAATTTGGGCTGAAAATTGTAAAGGATTCAAACGAGCGCTTGACAATAATCAGTTGGATATGGTAGAGTGGTGCTTACGGCAACCAGATTTCGATCCAAACTTTGAAGATGGCTTCTTTTTAAAGTTTTGTGCTAAAAAAAAGTTCCAAAAGCTTTTCCATGCTATCGCTCGTCATCCTAAAACTGACCAAGACTTGGTTGATTTCCATTGGTACGGAAGCAGTGACTTTTTGTACTAGACTCAATATATCATTAGACATTTACTTGTTTCCCAAGACTGAACACTTTGAGTAGGATAGACTTGAATCAAAACTAAAAAACGGATATAATCAAAGGGATATGCCAATCAAGAGCCAAAATGAATGAAAATCTTGCTAAAAGAATATATCCCATTATAAATGATATTTATTAGAAAGAAGAAGGTTGTCCATTCCAGGTTTGTCCATAACAGTAAAAGTCATATGGACCTTGTGGTGAGAACAAACCAGCTTGAGCAGCAGTTGGATCAGTAAGTACATAGGTTTGCAACAATGTACCAATAGCAGAGACTAATGGAGCTGCAGTATCCAAGGCAATTTGGATAGAGAACACATACTTGTCCCAGAAATCTCTTTGGTATTTGAACAAGTACCATTGGACAAAGATTTGTACAATGGCAATGTTGATGAAACCAGAGTTTACAGCACCAGTACCTGGAGCCATTGAAGCAACAACAATGTACATATTGACATAGTTCCAGAATCCAGATGGGTAGATTTTCTTCATTGCCCATGGGATGAATGGAGCCAAGAAACCAATCAAGTAACCAAGGTTAAGAACAAAGTATGGAGAGTTTGGCCCAAAGGATCTGACTGGGCCTAATGCACCCCAGATACCACCAGCAGAAGCAAAGACTTGGTATGATTGAGCACCCCATGGACTGTTTTGATCAGTCAAGTTGACAATATTCTCAATGGTGAAAAATGAACCAGCAGTGTTGATGATAGAACCATAGAAAGTACCAATGAATTGAGCAGCAATCATGGAAATTGGAGAAATGTGCATATAGTGACCCAATTTCAAATCAGACATCAAGGCAACAGCTTGGAACATAATGTTAGTACCAAGGGATTTGAAGCACATGACAGTAACAGTGTGTCCAGGGAAGATCAAACCGGCAATCAATTCAGTAATAATGTTCAAGTATGGCTGAACACCAGTAATACCAGTGATAGTACCAATTGGGAAAACTCCAAGAACAGCAATGAAGATGGCAAGAATAGTACCCCAGAATGGCAAGTAGAAAATACCAAATTGCAAGTAGACGATTGTGAGCAAAGTCAAGACACCAAAGAAGATCAAATAGTTGGCTTCAGAGATATCCTTGTAGTTCTTCATAATCTTGTAGTGAGGATCCTTTGCATCAAGGTCAGATTCAGTTTGAGCGAGAGCTTCCTTCAATTGACGGTATACATCTTTACCATAAAACAAGAAAGTTTGGGAGAACATTGCACCAAAAGTCATGAATGATGACAAGTAAGAGAAAGCAAATCCGTTTGACAAGTAAATCTTGCTTCCAGCCATTTCAAATACAGTAGTGTTCAAGTTGTTGTTATAGTCCAACAAGTGTGGATATTGGTCACCTTGGGACATGGTAAGTCTGTATCCGTTTACATCATACAAGTAGTTTGAAGAGTACATTGGAAGTGGGTCGTGAGCAATGGTAGCATTTTTCCACTCGGCGTGAGAGTTGATTTCGCCACCGCCATAGTTCAAGTCTGGTTGCAAAGTAGGAGTACCAAATGCTCCAAGGTAGTATCCAAGAGGAGCAATGATCCACATACCCAAAACATTACCAAAAATAGAGTTCCAGTTGACGTACATTGGAGAATAAGCACCACCAACATAAGTCCAGTCAAAGTTGAAGGATAAGATACCAGGACCTTCATTGTACCAGGCAGAGCCCAAGAAACGAACAGTTCTGTTTCTAGTGAAGAAACACAAGACAGAAACAGATGTCAATGCAGTTGCAAAGAACGAAGGAATCCATTGGTAGATGAACATGAAGCCAAATGCCAACCAGAAAGCAGTGTATCTGGACATGCCATGGTAGTACTTGTTGTCTGGGTTTTCCAACGCCTTGCTTTCGTGGAAAGAGTTGAAGAAACCAACTTGTCCCAAAACACCAGGCCACAACATGGCAGTTGGTTTAATAAAGAATCTTCTTCCAAGACCGGCAAGACCGTACCCCAAGAATTGGGTGCAGAAGATAAACAAGTAAGAGTTCCAGAAGTTTACTCTGTCATCACCAAAAAACAATTTTTGTGCAACAACGTTATCAATACCATATGGAGGGGAAGAAGAAGCAGATACAATAATGTTGATCAAGACGTGCTCCTTAACAGAGAAAGGACCCGGGTTCAAGCTAACGCCAAACAAGCTAACATCTGGCAATACAGCGGCAAAGAAGATACCGATTGGATATGCAAGAATGTTGGCAATGGTGGACGGAATGGAATATGGGTTGTTTCTGAAGGAAGCCATTGTGTTGATAAAAGTCAATGGGATGGCAAACAAGGTAGCGATGAATAAACCACGAATGGTCAAAGCTGGAGTGTTGACATTGTCTTCAGTGGACAAAATACCACCAGTAAAGTCCATAGCCAAATCACCAAACTGTTTTTCAAAGTCATCATCGGACAATTCAGTCATTTGATCTACATCAAGGTTTTTTTCAAGGTCTTCGACCTTTTCTATTTGTTTTTCAGACATCTAAAACTGCTGGATTCTTGAAATTGTATGTTTTTATATTAGAGTGGCTAACACGTATCGTCCTTCCTTTTTGGGTCTGGTCCGGGCACCGCGTGTAAATCGAAAAAGGAAATTTTGACCCCTCTACAAACGATTGTTTAAATGTGTCGAGAAACTATATAGTTACGAGACAAGTTTTGAGACTGGCGCATGCAAGGAGCGCATAATAATTCACACAATGCAACTTAATTTATCCAGAATTTCAATATTTTTTAAAATAATATGGATCCGTTTGGGAAGGGGCAATCCGGGACAAGTCAGGGTGTCGAGCCGATGCTGTTAGCCCAATGCAAAAACCAGGAAACATCCATTGGTTTAAATCTTATTAGTCTTCAATCAAAAGAGATATGCAAGGAAGAGCAATCGGAAAAGTATTAATATTAACTTGATCACTCATGGCCTTTTTGAATAAAAGTTTGCGAATGTTTAAAAGTGAAAAAATCACCAAAAGGCAGTGTGTTCATTTAATCAAAGGTTGCACAAGCTTACATATTATGTGGTACAACTTTTTCTGATCGAAATTATTCTTGAATAACAGAAATGATCACTCGTAGCCTGTTTCCACGCTCTTTGTTTCACTGAATTGTTTCAAACGCCAAATGCGGAATACTGAAAACACTTTGCTGAAAAAAGACTCGATAAGAAAACGTAATTTGTGGCATATATTTCTATTCATCTGTGCAAATTTTATCATGACCGCTGGTGGCCAAGAATTACAAATTACGAAATGTAAACTAAAAGCTGTTTGTAATGCACAGTCGATATTCGACAAACAGGTTCACTCTAGAGGGGTTGAATCAAAAGCCATTTGGTTTTGATCACAAACCAGTTAGGGGCCAAGGTCGTTGGTTAGTTTGCGTGGAAATTTCATCATGAGGTCAAGTTGTGAACAGGCCCTCTTGATGTGCGCAATAATCAAAATGTCTGTGACCAATCTCTGTTCACTGCACTGGTTTCTTTAATAGGCTATACTTTGAGGAATTCTATAAAGTTCAGCATTTGGGGTAGTTCTTCCGCACAACCTGGTTGAACCAGAGAGTCTGACTGGATGACAGGGATGAAAAAGTCGATAGTAAAGAGATTCTTTATTTTGCTTTCAAGGTAGAATTTGCGAGGGAATTGTCTGTAATTATTACAATTTTAGGCTCTTTTGGCTTCTCTGTTGTAATCACTTTGTACATTCTTTCGAGAAATCCAGAAAATATTGGTACATGTGGGTATATATTCTTGTGAGCACCATTACCAACAAAAGCCAACAGTGGAGTAAGTGAAAATATAATCATCCCAAAAGCACCGTAATAAACATTGACAGATGATGGATAGTACCACATTAGTAATTCAAAGCCTTTGGAAAATCCAATTACTGGCAACGTATATCCAATTTGAAAAACTTGATAAATTACATAATTCGGGACATTGGATTTTCTAGCTGCTGCAAACATTCTTTCCTTGTTTGATTCCAATAACTTGAAAGATTTCTGTGACAAAATACAGGCAATTATTGTAATTAAAACTCCAAAAACGTACATGATCTTCATTGTATAGTATTCAACATTCGGTAGAATGTAGGCACCTGCAATTGTGAAATATTTTAAATCCGAATATTTAGCTTCCAGCACAAAAGAGATTAGAAATAATGGACCAAAAGAGTATCCAAGGCCAAATAGAATGTGTGAGTATTGTAATACGATCCTTCTGCTCTTGGAGTCGCGATCATTGAGTATCTCTTTCATTACATAAATTTGAAGCAAAGCTGCTGCATAAATCGGAACAAAACCAGATACCAAGCATATAGATGCGATATAATTGACAACAGCATTACTGCTTGTTTGTATATCAACGTGGTCATAATAGATATATCCATCTTTCCAGCTTGTTGATAAAATCATTGATTTCCCCAATATTGCAAATAATCCTAATTGTATAGTTACGATTATCTGCAGTAATCCACTATACTGCATTATTTGAAATGATTTCTTGAGATATGCAATCATAAACCCAATAAACAAACAGCAATAAGAAAAGACAGCAACGCAGTCTATTGCAGCTGTTACTAGTACTATATATACTGATAGAGGTTGTTGGAACGCCATTAGCTAAAAAAAGGTGAAATTCTAGTAATTTTGGTGTGATGTCATTTCAAAGGAAGAACATCAGGTCTGTCTGAATGGTAAATATTAAGGTAATGGTTGAGTAATCCGGTCTGATACTTTTAAAGTGGTCCCATCTGCAATCAATACATCACAGGCTGTTTTTTTCGGAAGACAGACTTCCTTTTTGATGATATTTCCATATACTTTTCCCAAGAAACTGCTGAATACTGGTACATTTGGATAAATGTTTTGATGCGCACCGTTGCTTATAAAGCCTAACAATGGAGTAATAGTAAAGACAATCAGCCCCAGAGTACAATAGTAAATGTTGAGCACAGAGGGAAAGTACCACATTAGCATTTCAAAGCCTTTTAACAGTCCTACAACAGGGAGAGAATATCCTGCTTGGAGTACTTGGAATATAACATAGTTTGGAACATTACTCTTTTTAGCTGCCGCAAACATCTTCTCCTTGTTTATTTTGAGCAAACCAAAGCACTTTCTGGATATGCCTGAAGCTATAAAAGTAAAGAGCAACGCAACAATGTACATTAGTTTAAACGAGTACAAGTCGATATTCGGTATAACATAACACCCTACAACAGTGAATTTTGGGTCAATGTTAGTGAAATGGCTTTCGATCAGTATTGCGGTGGTAAAAATCAATCCTGGCAGATATCCCAGTCCAAAAACAAATATTGGATTGTTGACGATAAATCTCCGCAGAGATGAATCACTAGTTTCTAGGACTTTTCCCATTGCAAATACTTGAAGCAATCCTGCAGTATATATAGGAGAGAAACAGAGTGAGAAAAGACACGAAGCAAGGTAATTCAACATGACATTCTCACTTTGCTGAATATTGGGATAGTCATAAAATATCACTTTTGATTCCCAGTTTGCACCAATAGCCATTGTTTTACATATGACTGAAAACAGACAAAGTCCCACTGTTACTGATATCTGCAAAACTCCACTATATTGCATCAATTGAAATGAAGATTTCAAAAAGGTCTTTGCGAATCCAATCAACAAACATATCTGAGCAAAAATACTAAAGAAATCCACGATGAGGGTAACCAAGATAAAATAGATTGACAGCGCTTGACTTGGCATTTTGGAGCTGAAAAGTGAAACTGAAAGAAATTACTGACGTAAGCCATTATAATATCTTTTAGACTGCCTATTTATGCAATATTATTTTACGGTTTTATTCTTACTGTGCTGCCATCGAGACACTGCTTAGTCAAAGATTCATCGTCTTTTACGTTCGCACTCTTCGGTTCTACAACTACAACTTGCTTTATTGCAACTTGTTTCATTTCCTTCTTTATAATATTCTCGTATGCCTTTTCTAGAGTCCCACTAAAGAATGGCACGTTCGGGTATATATTCTTGTGAGCTCCATTCGAAAAGAAACCTGCAAATGGTGTTATACAGAGAATGACCATTCCAATTGTACCGTAATATAAATTTACTGGCGATGGATAATACCACATTAGCAATTCCAATCCTTTGCTTAGTCCTACTATTGGCATTGCGTATCCAATCTCCAAAACTTGAAATACCACAAAATTTGGCACGTTACTCTTTTTAGCAGCCGCAAACATCTTTTCCTTGTTTTCTTTAAGCGCTTTGTAGCATTTCATTGAAACAGAACAAGCGTAAATAGTAATCAAAATTCCAAACCCGTAAATAAATTTCACAGTGTAGGTGTTGATATTCGGCACTACTTGATAGCCTACAACTGAATAGATTTTTGTGATGTTGCTATAGCTGATTTCAAGGAAAAAGGCTATCACGCAAACAGGACCTGGCAAGTATCCTAGAGAGAACACCAGCCACGGATGCTTTAATACAAATCTTCTAGTCGCACTATCAGCTTGCAAGATTAACCCCATAACATAAATTTGTAAGAATCCTGCTGCGTATATTGACAATACACACATTAGAAATAAAAATACTGCGCAATAGTTGAGTATTACATTATTGCTGTCAATGATATCAATTTGATCAAAGTAAATCACTTTATCCTCCCATCCTTTGTACATTATAGCACATTTTCCTAGTATTGCCAGTAGATCTAAGCCAAACGTAACTATGGTTTGTAGCACCGCGCTGTATTGCATCGGCTGGAAACTTGACTTTACATACGTGCGATACATTCCAATCAGCAAACAAAATAGTGTAAATAATGTAAAAAAATCAATCAGTAAGGTAGCTAGGAGAAAGTAGATTGAAAGTGTCTGGCTGAAGGCCATGGTGACGTAAAATAGAAAAGGCAAAAGTAGGAGACAAAGGCTACTAATGACTAATTTTGGATAGATCATTCATTGACCAGATTACTGTGTTGTTTCCACTAGGTGTTGCTGGTCAATGTTACAAAAACGGCGGTAAAAAATATATCTCCAAGCAATAGTATTATTGCACTAAACATTAATTCTGGTACGTACTACAAGTAATGCGTAGGCGTGCAGATTACCCCTGGTTGAAGAGTGACGGACCTGCGAAAGATTGAAGCAAACAATTTATTAAATCACATGACAATAACAACGATTAGAATATCAAAGCGGATATCCGATCTATTGGCTTCTGAATTATCCGCGCAGCCCTTTACGCGTTTTACAAGCATTTATGACTGACGTTAAAGTAGATATTCATGATATTTCTCCAATTCCAACAGCGCCTAAACGATTCAGCTGGAAGAACGTAAACCTATCAGTAACTGTAAACAAAGTCAAAAAGCAATTGCTTACCAATGTGTCTGGTGAAGTTCGAGCTGGTGAGATGATTGCTATAATGGGTGGTTCAGGCGCTGGAAAGTCAACTTTATTGAATACTTTGGCAGGTAGAATAGGCCCTGGAGAATTATCTGGTGATATATTGTTGGATGGAAAGAAGAGGTCTCCGCGTAACTGGACGTTGCAGTGTGCGTATGTCGAGCAAGATGATATTTTGTTCAAGCAGTTGACTGTGTTTGAAACACTTCGGTACTCTGCCTTGCTCAGACTTCCAAGAACAATGTCTGTTGCGGAAAAAGAAGCTCGAGTCAACAGTGTAATTGCTCAACTTGGTCTAACTGGCTGCAAAAATACTCCAATCGGAGATGAACTAGTTCGTGGTATTAGTGGCGGTGAGCGTAAAAGAGTATCAATCGGTATTGAGCTCGTAACCAACCCTCATATTCTCTTTCTGGATGAAGTACGTTGAACTAATTTAGCCCACTTCTGGTTTAGACGCGTTTAATGCTTTCAATACTATTCAAAGCATCAAAGAGCTCGCCAAGAAAGAAAACAAGGTAGACGATTGTAACTCTAGTTGGTTTTAATGACCATCCATCAGCCTCGTACTGATATTTTAGAGTTATTTGATAAAGTTCTTTTGCTTAGTGTGGGTAAAGTTATGTGGTTTGGATCAACTCCAGGTACTTTTAGTTAATCCAGACGCAATTACTCATTTCGATGGTCTTGGGTACAAACTTCCGCCAAAAACAAACCCTAGCGACTACTTTATCGATATAATTACAATTGATCAGCGTGATGATAAACTGCGAGAAGATTCATTGAAGCGGATAGCGTTGTTCCAGGAGGCTTTTGAAAAGTTTGTGGCAGCAACTCCCGTTCAACCTTCTCCTACAGAAGAGACTGGAGACAGTTCATCAAAAGTTTCTTGGCCGTCACTTTGGATCAGTGAATTCGGTATCATTTTACACCGATACCTAATCAACATGATTAGAGATAAAGCAGTAGTGTTTGCAACACTAGGCCAAGCATGTGTAAACTTGCTAATAGTCTCAATCCTCTACTATAATGTCACAGATGACATTGCTGGTATCCAAAACAGAATCGGCGTGTTCTTTTTCTTGACTCTGAACATGACGTTTGGAAATGTAATGCCAACAGTTAATGCGTTCCCAGAAACAAAGAAATTGTAAGGACAACTAATATAGGATTAAAAGAGAAAGGGCTGCTGGATCTTATAGAGCAACATCAGCGTACTTGGCCAAAGTCGCTTCTACCGTTCCTCTAGTTTTTATCGTAGTTATTATCCTAGGAACCCCTTTGTATTGGATAGTTGGTTTGTACAGCAATGTGGCAAATTTCTTTACTTTTCTACTGATTCTCTTGATCCAAGCCTTGGTTGCCAATTTACTCGGGTTGATGATCGGTTCAGCTGTACCAAGCGCAACGGTGGGCCAAATTGTTACTCCGCTGGTCTTGATTGTATTTGTCTTGTTTTCTGGGCTACTATTAAACCTCGATACTGCCCCAGTATTCTTACGGTGGATTCAGTGGATTTCTTTCCTAACTTATACCATGAAAGCCTTTGTACAGAATGAATTTAATGCTAATGCCGTTTTTTCGTGCACTCACCAGCCCTGTTTTCCAGATGGACCCAGCGTTGTCAAGTCGTATGGCTTTGGCACACCAGATTTATGGGGATCCATTGCGATTAATGCCGGATTGGGTGTTGCCTTTTTGATCCTCGGCACAATCGTATTCTCAAGAAGCTCAAAGCCATTAATGAGACTAAAATAAACCTTTTATTCAATCTTTGGTCTAATTTATTGCACGGGATCTGATATATTTTTGATGGATATATCCCGCACATACTAGAATGAATCCAACAGTAATAGCAACAAAAAAGTATTTTTCATACTTTTCAGTTCCGTCTGGAGTTTCTATGATACTACCGAGAGCATCAATGACTGCTTCGATTGGATCCCATTGTAATATTAGCTTTTGATAATCAAAATTGAACAAATAATTCATAACAATTACTACCGCAATAACAGTACTAAAGTTTGCTCCAAATGGGGAATCAAAACAATAGTAAATTGCATTGATAACAAAGTTTTGGACCATCAAAATCATCAAGAAAAGGGGGAAATGAACCAGATCGATATGAATCGGACTTGGAAGGGTTGAAAGTGCTAATATGGCAGTTGTGAATATTGATGGAATATTGTGTCCCACTTTCCCTGTGGAAAAAAGAAAGCGGGCCAAAGTAGATTGCATCGCATTAGCGATAGCTACAAACAGTAGTAGTTTGACAAAGCTTGAACCTTCTCCACCAAGACAAACAGCCATACCGCATGCAAGACTGGCTAGTAGAGAAGGAAGGATTGCTATATCATTTTTTTGAGAGAGAGGTGATATAACATCTCTCATCGCTTTGTACTCTATCTCCAATTCCGAAATTCGAGATTTAGTTTTGTTTTCGGTCTCTGGTTTATCAGCAGAAATCAAATCTAACAAATATTCTACAGGACTGGTGAATCGTCCCAGAGGATACCCAAGTTTGGAAAAATGTTTGATGGCGTCTGTCTAAGTGTAAATTTACCTTCAATAGAGCCGTCCCAAATCAAACCCCCATTTCCAAAAACAATTACAGAATCCAAACATCCAAGTAGTTGATTGCAGGATGGATCGAGAGATACCAGAGCTACTTTTCTTTCATCCCTTACTAATTTCTTGATAGTATCAAGTAGCTGGTCGTCGCCCTTTTCCAATTTCACCAGGAGTAATTCCGGATTAGTCAGCATTTCCTGCGCTAGGAGAACAGCTTTTCTATTGTCCACATCTGATATCAAATCACTACCATTCAATCCATATTTAGATATTATAGATTCAACAGCACGGTGCTTTTCAGGAAGTGAAAATGAACATGGAAATTTTAAATTTGCAGTGAATAAAAGCGAGTCGTATACTGTAATATCAAACGGTAATGAATCCTCAACAACAAGCGCATAATCTCTTTTAGTTAATTTGCTGTTGTTTAATGATCCTTGTAATATGGTTTCATTAAAATTGCAGTCACCGATTACTCCATAAACTTTACCGACTTTCACGAAATCCACCTGAGCAGATCCTAATTGAATATTGAGACTGGGCTCCACAGTCACTATGGTTTCTACCATTAATGAAAAATGAGCAAAATTCCAACCAGGTGAATTTTTTATTTTGTGCTGAAAGATTATTCTTTTGCAAAGCAAGCTTTACAGAATGGTTTTTTGTCTTTAGATTCATATTCAGCTTGCGGTAAGAGTTTGCTACATTTTGAGCATGTGAAGCACTTTGTATGGTAAATATTTCCCATCGCGACAAGCTTATCAACATCTGTTACAGTCTTGTTGCATTGAAAACACTGTGCACCTCCTGATTGCATAGTGGGGACTTTTACTTGATACCCTTGAGCATCCAACTTTGACTTGGGATTGTGTTTAGGCAACAGCAAGTTCTTGCATGGTTCGCAAACTATTGCCCCTACCCTAGATTTATCTGGGTGTTTAAAGAACTTTGCAGACATTTCAATGTATTGCTTGCAGTTTGAGCAGTTGAAGCATTTTGGATGAAAATACCAGTCTCCTACTTGCTTGTCTGTAATCTCGTTTGCTGGTTCATTACAAGCTATGCATTTCACTGCCATTTGAATAATATCCACGAAAGTGCAGCTGCATGAACAATGAGATTTTGAATTGCGAGGACTGCGCTGTACTCTGCCAAATCAACTTTATTACTCTCCGGACAATTTCAGCATCTGGTATTTCATACTACTATACTTAATTCTAGTTGTGTTTTATCTATTTGACACTCTTGCACGGAGAATTAATCAGCCAATCAGAGGGCGTGGCGTTCAAAAAAATCAAACGAAAAAAGAAGAGAGGAAAAAAGTTACTTTTCAAAGATGAGCGTACGCACTAAAATCATCAAACCAGCAGGTCAACAACCAGACGATTTAGAACTTTCAGTCGCTCAAAACATTTACGACCTTGAACACAATGTTGCTGAACTCAAGGCTGACCTCCGTGGTCTTCAATTCACCTCTGCAAAAGAAGTAATTAGAGTTAATATAGGTTGAAATTGGACATGGACGCAAAGCAATCATTATTTTTGTCCCAGTACCACAACTCCGATCTTTCCACAAAGTTCAAGCAAGACTTGTCCGTGAATTAGAAAAGAAATTCTCTGACCGTCATGTTCTTTTAGTTGCTCAACGTCGCATTCTTTCAAAACCATCTCACAAATCCCGCCTTACCCAAAAAAGACCACGTTCACGTACTTTGACCTCAGTTCATGAACAATTATTGGAAGATATGGTTTACCCAACCGAAATTGTTGGAAAGAGAACCAAAGTTAAGGTTGATGGAAGTAAAGTAATTAAAGTCTTTTTGGACCGCAAAGACCACACTGCGCTTGAATACAAATTGGATACTTTTTCATCTGCTTACAAGAAGTTGACTGGAAAAGATGTTGTATTTGAATTCCCAGCTGCTACCTTACAAGAATAAGCAAATGAATACATTACGGTTATTGAAATTTTGTTTTTTTATTTTCAGGAATATCGTAACTGGTATTCCAGCAAAGGCTGCTAGTGCTGTGCAGTATTCTACAATCAGCAGCTACATCTGAGCAAGGTGCTAACGAGGATATTCGCAAGTAAATCGATAGATATGTTCGCAAAGTAAATCAAAAAATATATTCACAAAGTAAATCGATTCGCAAGAGATATATTAGTCCAATTCAATAATTGCAATTCCACTCATTTGCTTTGCTCTTTGTTTGCGGTACATGAGAATGGTGTATGATAAACCAAAAACAACTGCAATGATGTTTACAAACAACCCAATACCAAAGCGGACATAATCCCACATACCAAAATCTGAAAACACCATGATACAAAATACATAATACAGCAGTAAATTCACAGTCCATAATATACAAAATATAAACATGTACAATGCGTAATTGAAATAAATAGTAATAAGCGCGGATAATAGCAATCCAAGATTAATGGACTGTAAAGCAGTGAATACGAGAATGGTCTGAACGAAATAGATCTGCGTTAATAACGTCTACTTGAACACTGGGTTAAAAATTTCTACCTGCATTAGAAATTATTACCTTGCGAGGATGAGGTTGATTACCATTACTCCCATAACGTACTTTTGATTGTGAGTTATTAGCCGAAAGGTTTTCACTCTCTCCATTCTAGATCTAAAAAAGAAAGTGGAATCAGAACACAGGATAGAGATTACAAGGAAAAACAAATTAGCTTTTATTAAACTATGCAAGCTTGCTGCACGTTTGACCATATCTTTTGGACTGGATAGTTGACGCCGTCGTTTCCTTTAATTGTGGCCAATTGCCAAGCACAAATATCTCCAATCTCATCTTGAACATCCGCCGTACCAGCATACCATCCGTTAGCTACATTAACAAATTTTACCAGTATCGGGGTTAGTAATAGCCTCCACTAGTTCATGACTAGACATCATTCCAAAATTGTTGTAATCATTGTAAAATCCACCGCAAAGAGCACAGTCTGTATCCGGAATTACAGTGTAGATTAGACTGGAACCGTCGTCCAAGCCCATATTGGAATGGTAAGCACAAAAAGTCTTGCATGATTCCATTCCAGAAAAAGTGATTGCTATACCTGGAGATGCGTGTACGGCGTAAATAGTATTTACTGATGGAGTGATTACACCTCTAGTTACCATGCCGGCCAATGCATCCATGATATCGTTATCATCAAACGTAGATTTATCTGTAAAAATATACTGCGGAGTCCAAGCTTTCCCTGAATTAGCTACAGGCACCTCTAATAATCTTTGTCTTGTTACCATACTCATTCAACATATCAATGTATGGCGAATTCAAGATTTGAGCATAGTAGTGTTGAATGGATTTGTAATAGGGAAAAGATGTTGTTGTTTTGCCTAGTAGAACTGGAACTACTTGTGCCGAATGTATTACTGGGCCTCCGTGGTACTGGGCAAAAGTAATTGCTTGTACTAGTGGAAATAGCATTGAACGCGAAAAGAATGTACGCGAACAATCAATCGGAATTATAGCGAATCGGAAATTATTAATGTTTGTTTATACCCATTTTAATTGATACTTTTGATTAATTTGCTAGCTCTGCTTTATCTGTTTGCGAGTTTTGATGGTGGCAGCTTTCAATTGAATTCTGAAACTCAGATTGTGGTAGCCGACCTGAGAATTAAGACTATAGAGAGCCATTGGTGCAAGTATCCTGGTTGACAAAGTTATTCGTCCATTTGTTGACTGTCAATACGAGGCACGTGTATTACAGCCATTTTGAATTGACAGCTCCACAATGCTTTTGCTGTACTGCTGAGCCAAAGAAATGCCGGGTGATTGTCGGGTACCTTACCGGCATTTACCATGAAACTTATAAAAAGGAAAATTGATATTTTGGAGCCAATGATGGAACCAATTGTTGAATTATTTGTCTTTATCAGTGAGCGCAAGTGGGAAGAAAGAGACATTCCTGAAGGTTGGGATATTCTAGACAAGGACTTGAACAAAGGTATTCAATACTAATCCAAGGCCTTGGAGGTAAATTCGTCTATATTCTATTCAAAAGAGCCCGCCACCATTCCGAGATACATCGGCGAATAACAGAAATTAACGTATTTGCTTCTGACGATAAACTTGCGGGGTGTATACATGGCTGGGAGCTAATACCTGGAGATTTGAACAGCGGAGCAGGAGGAAAGTATGTTTACCTTGGAGTAAGAAGGGGAGGAAACTTGTACGGGGTCACAATGCTTGATGTACATGACTCTGATCATCATAGAGAAGGTTGGGTTCGTCATGGTACTGATTTGAATGCTGGTGCTGGTGGAGAATATAGATATCTCTACCACAGAAGTCCTCATGGCGAAGTATTGCCACCTTACTGCTAAATAAAATATATTAATTCAAAACAGTATCTAAACTGCTGAATTACTAGATAGCTTGATACAGCAACTTGCAGGTGTGGTCAAGAGGTTTTCAAAGGTACTTTATTTTTATCAGAGATTCATTCAAGTCATGTATAGCCAACGGAGGATAGAGTTTGTTTAGTATTAGGACTAGGTCTTTAAAAGAGCCTCCATCAGCCTTGAATCCATGTTTGGTGACCAAAGCTGTACAAGAAGCAGATGTTTTTTGATATTTATTTTGACATCAATGTTGATGTAAACTTCAATGCAATAGTATCACGTGCTGTTCTTGAAAGAGGATATCTGTTGATATAAGAGTGAGCTTATTCATCAAAACTCGTCGAATCTATCACTTTAACGAATGAATATCTAAACAATATGACTTGATCGAATGCGCTGGGACTCTGGACCGTTGAATACCAGGAATTCTTGGCATTTAAAGGCAACCTAATCCTCAGAGAAACTGAAAATCGTCTATTCAATAAAACCAACAAGAGAGCTGAAAGTGACATCACCGATTTCTTGAAAAAAATCAAGAATGTATAACGATCCTCAGCAGCGCTTATCAAACTATTTTGTCTTTTTCATATTAATATGTGATTGTATTGGTCTCTTTCTACTCTTATTGTTATCGATAGGAGTTGCTAAAGCGTTTATAAAGAAAACAGTTACTCCAATGCAGTACAGCTCACTCCTGCAAATATTCACAAGTGTAGCATTTAGTTTAATGGCAATATTTTCGAAATCCGAATTACTTTGGTATAACTGGGATGCAGGGTCGCTCTACTTTGATCATCCAGATATTGCAGTAACTAAAAGTGCATGGATATACTATGTCAACCCAACATTATTCATGCTGGCATGCTTGCCTATTTACTTGTCTGGAGTGTTTCAAATTATAGCTCTTGACGCAATGCTGAGTGACAGTCAATCAGGAACTCTAAAACTAATTACAAATCATCCATTCGTATTCTTTTCAGGAGGTTTAATACCAGGAGTGTTTCTTTTGATAGGATATTGGATTGAAATGAAAGTACGTGGGTTGGTTCCATACTCTGTAAACGGATATGTCATCAAAGCGCAAAATATATCAATTACACGTAAGATGATACTAAACAGTGGCTGTTACTTACATTTCTAGTATTTTGACGACATTTTATGGATTATTTTGTTCAATGCGCACATTTCGCAGACTTCAAACAAATTTCGAGCGAATGATATCTGCCGCACAATCAAACGGCATTCCAGGTATTTTTAATTAATATCTGGCTATGTGGTATTTCAAGTATTACAGATTGGTTACACTATACCTGTTGTGGGGTTTATCTATGGATTCGAATGGCTAATCTGGCTGTTCCCCTCTGTGATTAACGTATATTTCGGTAATATAGATTAATACAGGCACATTTGCAATGGTAATTATATCCATATCACCATTTCTGGCATTCGTCAATAACGGAAGTCATAAGAATATATACCCGCTTGTGCCAATATTTAGCAAGCAGCTTGGTAATTAATACTAACCAAAAGAAAAGATTTATGTTAGTTCATCAAGAGAACAAGCATGGAATCCATTCTACAACAATCAAACTGCAAAAGAGACTGGCGAATACAAATTCACTTCAGTACAAGTTGCGGCAACTCATACATCGTAACTAATCTTGCCTCGCAACACTGCGCTGGTAATAAAAATCTCTCGCTCCAATCTTTGACAAATCTGGTGTAAATTTTTTTTCATCCTAATGTTCAGACTATTACAGCCATTCAAGCAAACGATAAAACAGGTTCGATTCTACGATAGAAAGAGGTACTTGAAGGAAAAGAAAAAGTTGAAGGCAAGTTTGTCTGATGAGAAAATTCCACTCTCACAAATATTTGACTTGGTCAAAATCTATTCCCTGGGACAACCTTTGGATTTGAAGTTGCACTTGGAAATTGAACAGCAAAAACAACCTATAAGGTGCGCATTACTAATATAGATGTTTGGTTGGACTGCCGCACTCAATTGAAATGGATAAACCAAAAATTCTTGTTTTTGCAACTGGAAAGGACGCTGAATTAGCCAAAGAACTGGGAGCAGATATAGTCGGTGGCGTTGAATTATTAGAGCAGATTACCCAAAACCAATTACAATTTGATCGCTGCTTGTCAACAAAGCAAATGTTTCCAAATGTAGTAAAAATTGCAAAGATATTGGGACCTAAAGGTTTGATGCCTTCGCCTGCTAAAGGAACTGTTGGAGATGATTTGACGAAAATGATGGGAGAAACTAATTCTACAATCAAATTGGAAATCAGAGATAAATTGGATTTGCTGGTTGGCAACACATCTTGGCAGAATGAAAAGCTGGAAGCGAATATCAAGGAAGTAATGAAGGCTGTCTTTAATAATACAAACCATAAAGGTACTTGATTTTAACACCAGATGAGAAATTTATACAAAAACTGGCTGTTTATGGCGATAATATTCCCGGATTTCTACTGCCAAAGCGGCCTTTCAGATCATTAATAAAAAAGTGAAATATTAGGCTGTCGCTGTACTTTGGTTGAGATAGATTGGTGCCACCTTCCATGGTTCAGTAGGCTTTTGTGAGCAGAGTGTCTGAATCTTTATTAATTTTGTTCATGCGAGATTATGAACTCTTGACAGCGATGTGAATTATTATTTAGCAGATAAATCACAGACACGTACTCAGTTAACCCCACTGCCAGCTCACTCGTTATTAAACTAAGCGCAACCTAGTGCTGCGCTGTTTGAGACTTTTAATCTCAAGGTTGGGGGTTCGAGTCCCCCGTCGGGCTTACTTTTTTTCTTTTTTTAACTGTGAATAGCAACTTTTTTAACTCAACTTGTGTGAAGATGACGAGTGGGATGGTTGAAATCGTTGTAAACAATCTCACATTTTTGCAGTATGAACAAGTGCTTGATATCCGTAACGACATCATAACTACCTCCGAAAACAGAATACTAGTGTTACCATACAACTCCCAAATAAATCTTGCCGATATCAAAACTACAAAAGTCAATATGCTCGCAATGGTATCGCTGGATAGTTCCGTTGTGTATTATAAAATGGAAACTGAATTTCAGGATTTCTCTATTAATTCGAAACTCTTGTGAATCAAGCTACCCTAATTATCATTTTTCTATTGAAATAAACGCTGTTCAATACCTTGATGTTTCAATGTGGTGTTGGATCACTTCCCGTTTAGGAAACACCTTCCCTTTAAGGAGAGTGCAAGCACAAAATTCCACTGAAACTCTTTCTCAAAAAGTCATGTCATTGATTGACCTTGGAGAAGAATTGCATATTATTGCAAAGTATTTGAACATTTTGGACTACCATGAACTCCGCTTTGCTTTCCGCAACAACATCAATTCCTTTGCAACGCTATTCTGGCCTGGATACAAGGAAACTTTGTTCCTGTACAAGAATGCCTACCCTTTTACCGATATTTCAGAGAAAATGCAGCTCTCGCCATCCGACACTTGTAGAACTACTATGAGAGCAGTAATTAGAGGAAAACACTATGCACAGCTTAAGAGAATGATAGACAACCCAAAACTCACCCGCAAAATGAAAGTGGATGGACTATGCACAATGATTATGAACAAGACTTACCATGAATATTGTCCTAAAATAGTTTTACTTATTCTACAAAATACTAATCCTTGCGACGATTTTCCAAATTATCCAAATGTACTGCAAAACTTGTTGCAAATGGCTTGTGCATTGAATTACCCTGAAGCCGTAAAATGGGTTTTAGACCATCCATTGTTCCATACAGACTACAATTACGCTACTGCGCTTGGTGATGGTGGCCGATATGATAGTGCTGAAGCCATCGCTGTCATGGTAGATGACCCGCGAATAAGTACAAGGATACAGCAGAGTTTGTTGCTACGTCAAATTGGAACATATAACGCTTACAGGGCCCTAAAATATTTGTTGGAAACCAGAAGATTGAAAATTGATGTTATGGAAGAAAATCAGGAGGGATTCACGAAAGCAGCACAATTTGGGCACTTGGAGCTCGTCAAGTTATATGTTCGTCACCCTCGAACTCGAGTTTGGCACTCGGATGATATTGCATTCAGATTAGCTTGTGAGGAAGGACACTTGGAAGTTGCACAGTATTTATATGACTCTGGAAAAGTCAAGCCAAACTCTTGGAAAAGTTCTGCTGCCCAAGGCGCAATGGCAAATGGACACATCGCCATGGTGGAATGGCTGCGCAAGCTGCCAAGAGTACAAATTTGGGCTGAAAATTGTAAAGGATTCAAACGAGCGCTTGACAATAATCAGTTGGATATGGTAGAGTGGTGCTTACGGCAACCAGATTTCGATCCAAACTTTGAAGATGGCTTCTTTTTAAAGTTTTGTGCTAAAAAAAAGTTCCAAAAGCTTTTCCATGCTATCGCTCGTCATCCTAAAACTGACCAAGACTTGGTTGATTTCCATTGGTACGGAAGCAGTGACTTTTTGTACTAGACTCAATATATCATTAGACATTTACTTGTTTCCCAAGACTGAACACTTTGAGTAGGATAGACTTGAATCAAAACTAAAAAACGGATATAATCAAAGGGATATGCCAATCAAGAGCCAAAATGAATGAAAATCTTGCTAAAAGAATATATCCCATTATAAATGATATTTATTAGAAAGAAGAAGGTTGTCCATTCCAGGTTTGTCCATAACAGTAAAAGTCATATGGACCTTGTGGTGAGAACAAACCAGCTTGAGCAGCAGTTGGATCAGTAAGTACATAGGTTTGCAACAATGTACCAATAGCAGAGACTAATGGAGCTGCAGTATCCAAGGCAATTTGGATAGAGAACACATACTTGTCCCAGAAATCTCTTTGGTATTTGAACAAGTACCATTGGACAAAGATTTGTACAATGGCAATGTTGATGAAACCAGAGTTTACAGCACCAGTACCTGGAGCCATTGAAGCAACAACAATGTACATATTGACATAGTTCCAGAATCCAGATGGGTAGATTTTCTTCATTGCCCATGGGATGAATGGAGCCAAGAAACCAATCAAGTAACCAAGGTTAAGAACAAAGTATGGAGAGTTTGGCCCAAAGGATCTGACTGGGCCTAATGCACCCCAGATACCACCAGCAGAAGCAAAGACTTGGTATGATTGAGCACCCCATGGACTGTTTTGATCAGTCAAGTTGACAATATTCTCAATGGTGAAAAATGAACCAGCAGTGTTGATGATAGAACCATAGAAAGTACCAATGAATTGAGCAGCAATCATGGAAATTGGAGAAATGTGCATATAGTGACCCAATTTCAAATCAGACATCAAGGCAACAGCTTGGAACATAATGTTAGTACCAAGGGATTTGAAGCACATGACAGTAACAGTGTGTCCAGGGAAGATCAAACCGGCAATCAATTCAGTAATAATGTTCAAGTATGGCTGAACACCAGTAATACCAGTGATAGTACCAATTGGGAAAACTCCAAGAACAGCAATGAAGATGGCAAGAATAGTACCCCAGAATGGCAAGTAGAAAATACCAAATTGCAAGTAGACGATTGTGAGCAAAGTCAAGACACCAAAGAAGATCAAATAGTTGGCTTCAGAGATATCCTTGTAGTTCTTCATAATCTTGTAGTGAGGATCCTTTGCATCAAGGTCAGATTCAGTTTGAGCGAGAGCTTCCTTCAATTGACGGTATACATCTTTACCATAAAACAAGAAAGTTTGGGAGAACATTGCACCAAAAGTCATGAATGATGACAAGTAAGAGAAAGCAAATCCGTTTGACAAGTAAATCTTGCTTCCAGCCATTTCAAATACAGTAGTGTTCAAGTTGTTGTTATAGTCCAACAAGTGTGGATATTGGTCACCTTGGGACATGGTAAGTCTGTATCCGTTTACATCATACAAGTAGTTTGAAGAGTACATTGGAAGTGGGTCGTGAGCAATGGTAGCATTTTTCCACTCGGCGTGAGAGTTGATTTCGCCACCGCCATAGTTCAAGTCTGGTTGCAAAGTAGGAGTACCAAATGCTCCAAGGTAGTATCCAAGAGGAGCAATGATCCACATACCCAAAACATTACCAAAAATAGAGTTCCAGTTGACGTACATTGGAGAATAAGCACCACCAACATAAGTCCAGTCAAAGTTGAAGGATAAGATACCAGGACCTTCATTGTACCAGGCAGAGCCCAAGAAACGAACAGTTCTGTTTCTAGTGAAGAAACACAAGACAGAAACAGATGTCAATGCAGTTGCAAAGAACGAAGGAATCCATTGGTAGATGAACATGAAGCCAAATGCCAACCAGAAAGCAGTGTATCTGGACATGCCATGGTAGTACTTGTTGTCTGGGTTTTCCAACGCCTTGCTTTCGTGGAAAGAGTTGAAGAAACCAACTTGTCCCAAAACACCAGGCCACAACATGGCAGTTGGTTTAATAAAGAATCTTCTTCCAAGACCGGCAAGACCGTACCCCAAGAATTGGGTGCAGAAGATAAACAAGTAAGAGTTCCAGAAGTTTACTCTGTCATCACCAAAAAACAATTTTTGTGCAACAACGTTATCAATACCATATGGAGGGGAAGAAGAAGCAGATACAATAATGTTGATCAAGACGTGCTCCTTAACAGAGAAAGGACCCGGGTTCAAGCTAACGCCAAACAAGCTAACATCTGGCAATACAGCGGCAAAGAAGATACCGATTGGATATGCAAGAATGTTGGCAATGGTGGACGGAATGGAATATGGGTTGTTTCTGAAGGAAGCCATTGTGTTGATAAAAGTCAATGGGATGGCAAACAAGGTAGCGATGAATAAACCACGAATGGTCAAAGCTGGAGTGTTGACATTGTCTTCAGTGGACAAAATACCACCAGTAAAGTCCATAGCCAAATCACCAAACTGTTTTTCAAAGTCATCATCGGACAATTCAGTCATTTGATCTACATCAAGGTTTTTTTCAAGGTCTTCGACCTTTTCTATTTGTTTTTCAGACATCTAAAACTGCTGGATTCTTGAAATTGTATGTTTTTATATTAGAGTGGCTAACACGTATCGTCCTTCCTTTTTGGGTCTGGTCCGGGCACCGCGTGTAAATCGAAAAAGGAAATTTTGACCCCTCTACAAACGATTGTTTAAATGTGTCGAGAAACTATATAGTTACGAGACAAGTTTTGAGACTGGCGCATGCAAGGAGCGCATAATAATTCACACAATGCAACTTAATTTATCCAGAATTTCAATATTTTTTAAAATAATATGGATCCGTTTGGGAAGGGGCAATCCGGGACAAGTCAGGGTGTCGAGCCGATGCTGTTAGCCCAATGCAAAAACCAGGAAACATCCATTGGTTTAAATCTTATTAGTCTTCAATCAAAAGAGATATGCAAGGAAGAGCAATCGGAAAAGTATTAATATTAACTTGATCACTCATGGCCTTTTTGAATAAAAGTTTGCGAATGTTTAAAAGTGAAAAAATCACCAAAAGGCAGTGTGTTCATTTAATCAAAGGTTGCACAAGCTTACATATTATGTGGTACAACTTTTTCTGATCGAAATTATTCTTGAATAACAGAAATGATCACTCGTAGCCTGTTTCCACGCTCTTTGTTTCACTGAATTGTTTCAAACGCCAAATGCGGAATACTGAAAACACTTTGCTGAAAAAAGACTCGATAAGAAAACGTAATTTGTGGCATATATTTCTATTCATCTGTGCAAATTTTATCATGACCGCTGGTGGCCAAGAATTACAAATTACGAAATGTAAACTAAAAGCTGTTTGTAATGCACAGTCGATATTCGACAAACAGGTTCACTCTAGAGGGGTTGAATCAAAAGCCATTTGGTTTTGATCACAAACCAGTTAGGGGCCAAGGTCGTTGGTTAGTTTGCGTGGAAATTTCATCATGAGGTCAAGTTGTGAACAGGCCCTCTTGATGTGCGCAATAATCAAAATGTCTGTGACCAATCTCTGTTCACTGCACTGGTTTCTTTAATAGGCTATACTTTGAGGAATTCTATAAAGTTCAGCATTTGGGGTAGTTCTTCCGCACAACCTGGTTGAACCAGAGAGTCTGACTGGATGACAGGGATGAAAAAGTCGATAGTAAAGAGATTCTTTATTTTGCTTTCAAGGTAGAATTTGCGAGGGAATTGTCTGTAATTATTACAATTTTAGGCTCTTTTGGCTTCTCTGTTGTAATCACTTTGTACATTCTTTCGAGAAATCCAGAAAATATTGGTACATGTGGGTATATATTCTTGTGAGCACCATTACCAACAAAAGCCAACAGTGGAGTAAGTGAAAATATAATCATCCCAAAAGCACCGTAATAAACATTGACAGATGATGGATAGTACCACATTAGTAATTCAAAGCCTTTGGAAAATCCAATTACTGGCAACGTATATCCAATTTGAAAAACTTGATAAATTACATAATTCGGGACATTGGATTTTCTAGCTGCTGCAAACATTCTTTCCTTGTTTGATTCCAATAACTTGAAAGATTTCTGTGACAAAATACAGGCAATTATTGTAATTAAAACTCCAAAAACGTACATGATCTTCATTGTATAGTATTCAACATTCGGTAGAATGTAGGCACCTGCAATTGTGAAATATTTTAAATCCGAATATTTAGCTTCCAGCACAAAAGAGATTAGAAATAATGGACCAAAAGAGTATCCAAGGCCAAATAGAATGTGTGAGTATTGTAATACGATCCTTCTGCTCTTGGAGTCGCGATCATTGAGTATCTCTTTCATTACATAAATTTGAAGCAAAGCTGCTGCATAAATCGGAACAAAACCAGATACCAAGCATATAGATGCGATATAATTGACAACAGCATTACTGCTTGTTTGTATATCAACGTGGTCATAATAGATATATCCATCTTTCCAGCTTGTTGATAAAATCATTGATTTCCCCAATATTGCAAATAATCCTAATTGTATAGTTACGATTATCTGCAGTAATCCACTATACTGCATTATTTGAAATGATTTCTTGAGATATGCAATCATAAACCCAATAAACAAACAGCAATAAGAAAAGACAGCAACGCAGTCTATTGCAGCTGTTACTAGTACTATATATACTGATAGAGGTTGTTGGAACGCCATTAGCTAAAAAAAGGTGAAATTCTAGTAATTTTGGTGTGATGTCATTTCAAAGGAAGAACATCAGGTCTGTCTGAATGGTAAATATTAAGGTAATGGTTGAGTAATCCGGTCTGATACTTTTAAAGTGGTCCCATCTGCAATCAATACATCACAGGCTGTTTTTTTCGGAAGACAGACTTCCTTTTTGATGATATTTCCATATACTTTTCCCAAGAAACTGCTGAATACTGGTACATTTGGATAAATGTTTTGATGCGCACCGTTGCTTATAAAGCCTAACAATGGAGTAATAGTAAAGACAATCAGCCCCAGAGTACAATAGTAAATGTTGAGCACAGAGGGAAAGTACCACATTAGCATTTCAAAGCCTTTTAACAGTCCTACAACAGGGAGAGAATATCCTGCTTGGAGTACTTGGAATATAACATAGTTTGGAACATTACTCTTTTTAGCTGCCGCAAACATCTTCTCCTTGTTTATTTTGAGCAAACCAAAGCACTTTCTGGATATGCCTGAAGCTATAAAAGTAAAGAGCAACGCAACAATGTACATTAGTTTAAACGAGTACAAGTCGATATTCGGTATAACATAACACCCTACAACAGTGAATTTTGGGTCAATGTTAGTGAAATGGCTTTCGATCAGTATTGCGGTGGTAAAAATCAATCCTGGCAGATATCCCAGTCCAAAAACAAATATTGGATTGTTGACGATAAATCTCCGCAGAGATGAATCACTAGTTTCTAGGACTTTTCCCATTGCAAATACTTGAAGCAATCCTGCAGTATATATAGGAGAGAAACAGAGTGAGAAAAGACACGAAGCAAGGTAATTCAACATGACATTCTCACTTTGCTGAATATTGGGATAGTCATAAAATATCACTTTTGATTCCCAGTTTGCACCAATAGCCATTGTTTTACATATGACTGAAAACAGACAAAGTCCCACTGTTACTGATATCTGCAAAACTCCACTATATTGCATCAATTGAAATGAAGATTTCAAAAAGGTCTTTGCGAATCCAATCAACAAACATATCTGAGCAAAAATACTAAAGAAATCCACGATGAGGGTAACCAAGATAAAATAGATTGACAGCGCTTGACTTGGCATTTTGGAGCTGAAAAGTGAAACTGAAAGAAATTACTGACGTAAGCCATTATAATATCTTTTAGACTGCCTATTTATGCAATATTATTTTACGGTTTTATTCTTACTGTGCTGCCATCGAGACACTGCTTAGTCAAAGATTCATCGTCTTTTACGTTCGCACTCTTCGGTTCTACAACTACAACTTGCTTTATTGCAACTTGTTTCATTTCCTTCTTTATAATATTCTCGTATGCCTTTTCTAGAGTCCCACTAAAGAATGGCACGTTCGGGTATATATTCTTGTGAGCTCCATTCGAAAAGAAACCTGCAAATGGTGTTATACAGAGAATGACCATTCCAATTGTACCGTAATATAAATTTACTGGCGATGGATAATACCACATTAGCAATTCCAATCCTTTGCTTAGTCCTACTATTGGCATTGCGTATCCAATCTCCAAAACTTGAAATACCACAAAATTTGGCACGTTACTCTTTTTAGCAGCCGCAAACATCTTTTCCTTGTTTTCTTTAAGCGCTTTGTAGCATTTCATTGAAACAGAACAAGCGTAAATAGTAATCAAAATTCCAAACCCGTAAATAAATTTCACAGTGTAGGTGTTGATATTCGGCACTACTTGATAGCCTACAACTGAATAGATTTTTGTGATGTTGCTATAGCTGATTTCAAGGAAAAAGGCTATCACGCAAACAGGACCTGGCAAGTATCCTAGAGAGAACACCAGCCACGGATGCTTTAATACAAATCTTCTAGTCGCACTATCAGCTTGCAAGATTAACCCCATAACATAAATTTGTAAGAATCCTGCTGCGTATATTGACAATACACACATTAGAAATAAAAATACTGCGCAATAGTTGAGTATTACATTATTGCTGTCAATGATATCAATTTGATCAAAGTAAATCACTTTATCCTCCCATCCTTTGTACATTATAGCACATTTTCCTAGTATTGCCAGTAGATCTAAGCCAAACGTAACTATGGTTTGTAGCACCGCGCTGTATTGCATCGGCTGGAAACTTGACTTTACATACGTGCGATACATTCCAATCAGCAAACAAAATAGTGTAAATAATGTAAAAAAATCAATCAGTAAGGTAGCTAGGAGAAAGTAGATTGAAAGTGTCTGGCTGAAGGCCATGGTGACGTAAAATAGAAAAGGCAAAAGTAGGAGACAAAGGCTACTAATGACTAATTTTGGATAGATCATTCATTGACCAGATTACTGTGTTGTTTCCACTAGGTGTTGCTGGTCAATGTTACAAAAACGGCGGTAAAAAATATATCTCCAAGCAATAGTATTATTGCACTAAACATTAATTCTGGTACGTACTACAAGTAATGCGTAGGCGTGCAGATTACCCCTGGTTGAAGAGTGACGGACCTGCGAAAGATTGAAGCAAACAATTTATTAAATCACATGACAATAACAACGATTAGAATATCAAAGCGGATATCCGATCTATTGGCTTCTGAATTATCCGCGCAGCCCTTTACGCGTTTTACAAGCATTTATGACTGACGTTAAAGTAGATATTCATGATATTTCTCCAATTCCAACAGCGCCTAAACGATTCAGCTGGAAGAACGTAAACCTATCAGTAACTGTAAACAAAGTCAAAAAGCAATTGCTTACCAATGTGTCTGGTGAAGTTCGAGCTGGTGAGATGATTGCTATAATGGGTGGTTCAGGCGCTGGAAAGTCAACTTTATTGAATACTTTGGCAGGTAGAATAGGCCCTGGAGAATTATCTGGTGATATATTGTTGGATGGAAAGAAGAGGTCTCCGCGTAACTGGACGTTGCAGTGTGCGTATGTCGAGCAAGATGATATTTTGTTCAAGCAGTTGACTGTGTTTGAAACACTTCGGTACTCTGCCTTGCTCAGACTTCCAAGAACAATGTCTGTTGCGGAAAAAGAAGCTCGAGTCAACAGTGTAATTGCTCAACTTGGTCTAACTGGCTGCAAAAATACTCCAATCGGAGATGAACTAGTTCGTGGTATTAGTGGCGGTGAGCGTAAAAGAGTATCAATCGGTATTGAGCTCGTAACCAACCCTCATATTCTCTTTCTGGATGAAGTACGTTGAACTAATTTAGCCCACTTCTGGTTTAGACGCGTTTAATGCTTTCAATACTATTCAAAGCATCAAAGAGCTCGCCAAGAAAGAAAACAAGGTAGACGATTGTAACTCTAGTTGGTTTTAATGACCATCCATCAGCCTCGTACTGATATTTTAGAGTTATTTGATAAAGTTCTTTTGCTTAGTGTGGGTAAAGTTATGTGGTTTGGATCAACTCCAGGTACTTTTAGTTAATCCAGACGCAATTACTCATTTCGATGGTCTTGGGTACAAACTTCCGCCAAAAACAAACCCTAGCGACTACTTTATCGATATAATTACAATTGATCAGCGTGATGATAAACTGCGAGAAGATTCATTGAAGCGGATAGCGTTGTTCCAGGAGGCTTTTGAAAAGTTTGTGGCAGCAACTCCCGTTCAACCTTCTCCTACAGAAGAGACTGGAGACAGTTCATCAAAAGTTTCTTGGCCGTCACTTTGGATCAGTGAATTCGGTATCATTTTACACCGATACCTAATCAACATGATTAGAGATAAAGCAGTAGTGTTTGCAACACTAGGCCAAGCATGTGTAAACTTGCTAATAGTCTCAATCCTCTACTATAATGTCACAGATGACATTGCTGGTATCCAAAACAGAATCGGCGTGTTCTTTTTCTTGACTCTGAACATGACGTTTGGAAATGTAATGCCAACAGTTAATGCGTTCCCAGAAACAAAGAAATTGTAAGGACAACTAATATAGGATTAAAAGAGAAAGGGCTGCTGGATCTTATAGAGCAACATCAGCGTACTTGGCCAAAGTCGCTTCTACCGTTCCTCTAGTTTTTATCGTAGTTATTATCCTAGGAACCCCTTTGTATTGGATAGTTGGTTTGTACAGCAATGTGGCAAATTTCTTTACTTTTCTACTGATTCTCTTGATCCAAGCCTTGGTTGCCAATTTACTCGGGTTGATGATCGGTTCAGCTGTACCAAGCGCAACGGTGGGCCAAATTGTTACTCCGCTGGTCTTGATTGTATTTGTCTTGTTTTCTGGGCTACTATTAAACCTCGATACTGCCCCAGTATTCTTACGGTGGATTCAGTGGATTTCTTTCCTAACTTATACCATGAAAGCCTTTGTACAGAATGAATTTAATGCTAATGCCGTTTTTTCGTGCACTCACCAGCCCTGTTTTCCAGATGGACCCAGCGTTGTCAAGTCGTATGGCTTTGGCACACCAGATTTATGGGGATCCATTGCGATTAATGCCGGATTGGGTGTTGCCTTTTTGATCCTCGGCACAATCGTATTCTCAAGAAGCTCAAAGCCATTAATGAGACTAAAATAAACCTTTTATTCAATCTTTGGTCTAATTTATTGCACGGGATCTGATATATTTTTGATGGATATATCCCGCACATACTAGAATGAATCCAACAGTAATAGCAACAAAAAAGTATTTTTCATACTTTTCAGTTCCGTCTGGAGTTTCTATGATACTACCGAGAGCATCAATGACTGCTTCGATTGGATCCCATTGTAATATTAGCTTTTGATAATCAAAATTGAACAAATAATTCATAACAATTACTACCGCAATAACAGTACTAAAGTTTGCTCCAAATGGGGAATCAAAACAATAGTAAATTGCATTGATAACAAAGTTTTGGACCATCAAAATCATCAAGAAAAGGGGGAAATGAACCAGATCGATATGAATCGGACTTGGAAGGGTTGAAAGTGCTAATATGGCAGTTGTGAATATTGATGGAATATTGTGTCCCACTTTCCCTGTGGAAAAAAGAAAGCGGGCCAAAGTAGATTGCATCGCATTAGCGATAGCTACAAACAGTAGTAGTTTGACAAAGCTTGAACCTTCTCCACCAAGACAAACAGCCATACCGCATGCAAGACTGGCTAGTAGAGAAGGAAGGATTGCTATATCATTTTTTTGAGAGAGAGGTGATATAACATCTCTCATCGCTTTGTACTCTATCTCCAATTCCGAAATTCGAGATTTAGTTTTGTTTTCGGTCTCTGGTTTATCAGCAGAAATCAAATCTAACAAATATTCTACAGGACTGGTGAATCGTCCCAGAGGATACCCAAGTTTGGAAAAATGTTTGATGGCGTCTGTCTAAGTGTAAATTTACCTTCAATAGAGCCGTCCCAAATCAAACCCCCATTTCCAAAAACAATTACAGAATCCAAACATCCAAGTAGTTGATTGCAGGATGGATCGAGAGATACCAGAGCTACTTTTCTTTCATCCCTTACTAATTTCTTGATAGTATCAAGTAGCTGGTCGTCGCCCTTTTCCAATTTCACCAGGAGTAATTCCGGATTAGTCAGCATTTCCTGCGCTAGGAGAACAGCTTTTCTATTGTCCACATCTGATATCAAATCACTACCATTCAATCCATATTTAGATATTATAGATTCAACAGCACGGTGCTTTTCAGGAAGTGAAAATGAACATGGAAATTTTAAATTTGCAGTGAATAAAAGCGAGTCGTATACTGTAATATCAAACGGTAATGAATCCTCAACAACAAGCGCATAATCTCTTTTAGTTAATTTGCTGTTGTTTAATGATCCTTGTAATATGGTTTCATTAAAATTGCAGTCACCGATTACTCCATAAACTTTACCGACTTTCACGAAATCCACCTGAGCAGATCCTAATTGAATATTGAGACTGGGCTCCACAGTCACTATGGTTTCTACCATTAATGAAAAATGAGCAAAATTCCAACCAGGTGAATTTTTTATTTTGTGCTGAAAGATTATTCTTTTGCAAAGCAAGCTTTACAGAATGGTTTTTTGTCTTTAGATTCATATTCAGCTTGCGGTAAGAGTTTGCTACATTTTGAGCATGTGAAGCACTTTGTATGGTAAATATTTCCCATCGCGACAAGCTTATCAACATCTGTTACAGTCTTGTTGCATTGAAAACACTGTGCACCTCCTGATTGCATAGTGGGGACTTTTACTTGATACCCTTGAGCATCCAACTTTGACTTGGGATTGTGTTTAGGCAACAGCAAGTTCTTGCATGGTTCGCAAACTATTGCCCCTACCCTAGATTTATCTGGGTGTTTAAAGAACTTTGCAGACATTTCAATGTATTGCTTGCAGTTTGAGCAGTTGAAGCATTTTGGATGAAAATACCAGTCTCCTACTTGCTTGTCTGTAATCTCGTTTGCTGGTTCATTACAAGCTATGCATTTCACTGCCATTTGAATAATATCCACGAAAGTGCAGCTGCATGAACAATGAGATTTTGAATTGCGAGGACTGCGCTGTACTCTGCCAAATCAACTTTATTACTCTCCGGACAATTTCAGCATCTGGTATTTCATACTACTATACTTAATTCTAGTTGTGTTTTATCTATTTGACACTCTTGCACGGAGAATTAATCAGCCAATCAGAGGGCGTGGCGTTCAAAAAAATCAAACGAAAAAAGAAGAGAGGAAAAAAGTTACTTTTCAAAGATGAGCGTACGCACTAAAATCATCAAACCAGCAGGTCAACAACCAGACGATTTAGAACTTTCAGTCGCTCAAAACATTTACGACCTTGAACACAATGTTGCTGAACTCAAGGCTGACCTCCGTGGTCTTCAATTCACCTCTGCAAAAGAAGTAATTAGAGTTAATATAGGTTGAAATTGGACATGGACGCAAAGCAATCATTATTTTTGTCCCAGTACCACAACTCCGATCTTTCCACAAAGTTCAAGCAAGACTTGTCCGTGAATTAGAAAAGAAATTCTCTGACCGTCATGTTCTTTTAGTTGCTCAACGTCGCATTCTTTCAAAACCATCTCACAAATCCCGCCTTACCCAAAAAAGACCACGTTCACGTACTTTGACCTCAGTTCATGAACAATTATTGGAAGATATGGTTTACCCAACCGAAATTGTTGGAAAGAGAACCAAAGTTAAGGTTGATGGAAGTAAAGTAATTAAAGTCTTTTTGGACCGCAAAGACCACACTGCGCTTGAATACAAATTGGATACTTTTTCATCTGCTTACAAGAAGTTGACTGGAAAAGATGTTGTATTTGAATTCCCAGCTGCTACCTTACAAGAATAAGCAAATGAATACATTACGGTTATTGAAATTTTGTTTTTTTATTTTCAGGAATATCGTAACTGGTATTCCAGCAAAGGCTGCTAGTGCTGTGCAGTATTCTACAATCAGCAGCTACATCTGAGCAAGGTGCTAACGAGGATATTCGCAAGTAAATCGATAGATATGTTCGCAAAGTAAATCAAAAAATATATTCACAAAGTAAATCGATTCGCAAGAGATATATTAGTCCAATTCAATAATTGCAATTCCACTCATTTGCTTTGCTCTTTGTTTGCGGTACATGAGAATGGTGTATGATAAACCAAAAACAACTGCAATGATGTTTACAAACAACCCAATACCAAAGCGGACATAATCCCACATACCAAAATCTGAAAACACCATGATACAAAATACATAATACAGCAGTAAATTCACAGTCCATAATATACAAAATATAAACATGTACAATGCGTAATTGAAATAAATAGTAATAAGCGCGGATAATAGCAATCCAAGATTAATGGACTGTAAAGCAGTGAATACGAGAATGGTCTGAACGAAATAGATCTGCGTTAATAACGTCTACTTGAACACTGGGTTAAAAATTTCTACCTGCATTAGAAATTATTACCTTGCGAGGATGAGGTTGATTACCATTACTCCCATAACGTACTTTTGATTGTGAGTTATTAGCCGAAAGGTTTTCACTCTCTCCATTCTAGATCTAAAAAAGAAAGTGGAATCAGAACACAGGATAGAGATTACAAGGAAAAACAAATTAGCTTTTATTAAACTATGCAAGCTTGCTGCACGTTTGACCATATCTTTTGGACTGGATAGTTGACGCCGTCGTTTCCTTTAATTGTGGCCAATTGCCAAGCACAAATATCTCCAATCTCATCTTGAACATCCGCCGTACCAGCATACCATCCGTTAGCTACATTAACAAATTTTACCAGTATCGGGGTTAGTAATAGCCTCCACTAGTTCATGACTAGACATCATTCCAAAATTGTTGTAATCATTGTAAAATCCACCGCAAAGAGCACAGTCTGTATCCGGAATTACAGTGTAGATTAGACTGGAACCGTCGTCCAAGCCCATATTGGAATGGTAAGCACAAAAAGTCTTGCATGATTCCATTCCAGAAAAAGTGATTGCTATACCTGGAGATGCGTGTACGGCGTAAATAGTATTTACTGATGGAGTGATTACACCTCTAGTTACCATGCCGGCCAATGCATCCATGATATCGTTATCATCAAACGTAGATTTATCTGTAAAAATATACTGCGGAGTCCAAGCTTTCCCTGAATTAGCTACAGGCACCTCTAATAATCTTTGTCTTGTTACCATACTCATTCAACATATCAATGTATGGCGAATTCAAGATTTGAGCATAGTAGTGTTGAATGGATTTGTAATAGGGAAAAGATGTTGTTGTTTTGCCTAGTAGAACTGGAACTACTTGTGCCGAATGTATTACTGGGCCTCCGTGGTACTGGGCAAAAGTAATTGCTTGTACTAGTGGAAATAGCATTGAACGCGAAAAGAATGTACGCGAACAATCAATCGGAATTATAGCGAATCGGAAATTATTAATGTTTGTTTATACCCATTTTAATTGATACTTTTGATTAATTTGCTAGCTCTGCTTTATCTGTTTGCGAGTTTTGATGGTGGCAGCTTTCAATTGAATTCTGAAACTCAGATTGTGGTAGCCGACCTGAGAATTAAGACTATAGAGAGCCATTGGTGCAAGTATCCTGGTTGACAAAGTTATTCGTCCATTTGTTGACTGTCAATACGAGGCACGTGTATTACAGCCATTTTGAATTGACAGCTCCACAATGCTTTTGCTGTACTGCTGAGCCAAAGAAATGCCGGGTGATTGTCGGGTACCTTACCGGCATTTACCATGAAACTTATAAAAAGGAAAATTGATATTTTGGAGCCAATGATGGAACCAATTGTTGAATTATTTGTCTTTATCAGTGAGCGCAAGTGGGAAGAAAGAGACATTCCTGAAGGTTGGGATATTCTAGACAAGGACTTGAACAAAGGTATTCAATACTAATCCAAGGCCTTGGAGGTAAATTCGTCTATATTCTATTCAAAAGAGCCCGCCACCATTCCGAGATACATCGGCGAATAACAGAAATTAACGTATTTGCTTCTGACGATAAACTTGCGGGGTGTATACATGGCTGGGAGCTAATACCTGGAGATTTGAACAGCGGAGCAGGAGGAAAGTATGTTTACCTTGGAGTAAGAAGGGGAGGAAACTTGTACGGGGTCACAATGCTTGATGTACATGACTCTGATCATCATAGAGAAGGTTGGGTTCGTCATGGTACTGATTTGAATGCTGGTGCTGGTGGAGAATATAGATATCTCTACCACAGAAGTCCTCATGGCGAAGTATTGCCACCTTACTGCTAAATAAAATATATTAATTCAAAACAGTATCTAAACTGCTGAATTACTAGATAGCTTGATACAGCAACTTGCAGGTGTGGTCAAGAGGTTTTCAAAGGTACTTTATTTTTATCAGAGATTCATTCAAGTCATGTATAGCCAACGGAGGATAGAGTTTGTTTAGTATTAGGACTAGGTCTTTAAAAGAGCCTCCATCAGCCTTGAATCCATGTTTGGTGACCAAAGCTGTACAAGAAGCAGATGTTTTTTGATATTTATTTTGACATCAATGTTGATGTAAACTTCAATGCAATAGTATCACGTGCTGTTCTTGAAAGAGGATATCTGTTGATATAAGAGTGAGCTTATTCATCAAAACTCGTCGAATCTATCACTTTAACGAATGAATATCTAAACAATATGACTTGATCGAATGCGCTGGGACTCTGGACCGTTGAATACCAGGAATTCTTGGCATTTAAAGGCAACCTAATCCTCAGAGAAACTGAAAATCGTCTATTCAATAAAACCAACAAGAGAGCTGAAAGTGACATCACCGATTTCTTGAAAAAAATCAAGAATGTATAACGATCCTCAGCAGCGCTTATCAAACTATTTTGTCTTTTTCATATTAATATGTGATTGTATTGGTCTCTTTCTACTCTTATTGTTATCGATAGGAGTTGCTAAAGCGTTTATAAAGAAAACAGTTACTCCAATGCAGTACAGCTCACTCCTGCAAATATTCACAAGTGTAGCATTTAGTTTAATGGCAATATTTTCGAAATCCGAATTACTTTGGTATAACTGGGATGCAGGGTCGCTCTACTTTGATCATCCAGATATTGCAGTAACTAAAAGTGCATGGATATACTATGTCAACCCAACATTATTCATGCTGGCATGCTTGCCTATTTACTTGTCTGGAGTGTTTCAAATTATAGCTCTTGACGCAATGCTGAGTGACAGTCAATCAGGAACTCTAAAACTAATTACAAATCATCCATTCGTATTCTTTTCAGGAGGTTTAATACCAGGAGTGTTTCTTTTGATAGGATATTGGATTGAAATGAAAGTACGTGGGTTGGTTCCATACTCTGTAAACGGATATGTCATCAAAGCGCAAAATATATCAATTACACGTAAGATGATACTAAACAGTGGCTGTTACTTACATTTCTAGTATTTTGACGACATTTTATGGATTATTTTGTTCAATGCGCACATTTCGCAGACTTCAAACAAATTTCGAGCGAATGATATCTGCCGCACAATCAAACGGCATTCCAGGTATTTTTAATTAATATCTGGCTATGTGGTATTTCAAGTATTACAGATTGGTTACACTATACCTGTTGTGGGGTTTATCTATGGATTCGAATGGCTAATCTGGCTGTTCCCCTCTGTGATTAACGTATATTTCGGTAATATAGATTAATACAGGCACATTTGCAATGGTAATTATATCCATATCACCATTTCTGGCATTCGTCAATAACGGAAGTCATAAGAATATATACCCGCTTGTGCCAATATTTAGCAAGCAGCTTGGTAATTAATACTAACCAAAAGAAAAGATTTATGTTAGTTCATCAAGAGAACAAGCATGGAATCCATTCTACAACAATCAAACTGCAAAAGAGACTGGCGAATACAAATTCACTTCAGTACAAGTTGCGGCAACTCATACATCGTAACTAATCTTGCCTCGCAACACTGCGCTGGTAATAAAAATCTCTCGCTCCAATCTTTGACAAATCTGGTGTAAATTTTTTTTCATCCTAATGTTCAGACTATTACAGCCATTCAAGCAAACGATAAAACAGGTTCGATTCTACGATAGAAAGAGGTACTTGAAGGAAAAGAAAAAGTTGAAGGCAAGTTTGTCTGATGAGAAAATTCCACTCTCACAAATATTTGACTTGGTCAAAATCTATTCCCTGGGACAACCTTTGGATTTGAAGTTGCACTTGGAAATTGAACAGCAAAAACAACCTATAAGGTGCGCATTACTAATATAGATGTTTGGTTGGACTGCCGCACTCAATTGAAATGGATAAACCAAAAATTCTTGTTTTTGCAACTGGAAAGGACGCTGAATTAGCCAAAGAACTGGGAGCAGATATAGTCGGTGGCGTTGAATTATTAGAGCAGATTACCCAAAACCAATTACAATTTGATCGCTGCTTGTCAACAAAGCAAATGTTTCCAAATGTAGTAAAAATTGCAAAGATATTGGGACCTAAAGGTTTGATGCCTTCGCCTGCTAAAGGAACTGTTGGAGATGATTTGACGAAAATGATGGGAGAAACTAATTCTACAATCAAATTGGAAATCAGAGATAAATTGGATTTGCTGGTTGGCAACACATCTTGGCAGAATGAAAAGCTGGAAGCGAATATCAAGGAAGTAATGAAGGCTGTCTTTAATAATACAAACCATAAAGGTACTTGATTTTAACACCAGATGAGAAATTTATACAAAAACTGGCTGTTTATGGCGATAATATTCCCGGATTTCTACTGCCAAAGCGGCCTTTCAGATCATTAATAAAAAAGTGAAATATTAGGCTGTCGCTGTACTTTGGTTGAGATAGATTGGTGCCACCTTCCATGGTTCAGTAGGCTTTTGTGAGCAGAGTGTCTGAATCTTTATTAATTTTGTTCATGCGAGATTATGAACTCTTGACAGCGATGTGAATTATTATTTAGCAGATAAATCACAGACACGTACTCAGTTAACCCCACTGCCAGCTCACTCGTTATTAAACTAAGCGCAACCTAGTGCAGCGCTGTTAAAACGATTCTCATTCTGGAAAAAGACGGTCTGCAGGATGATTTGAGAATGACTAGGTGAAAAAAAGTTTGAAATTTCAAATGCCAACCCAAAAAAAATTAAAGCATTCAACATTCAACATCAATCTAGAAAACACAGAGAGCTTAAAACAGAAATATAATGAATCGCATCCTTACAAACATGTGGATATTCCATCCATCATCAATGACAACTTGCTTCGCAAAGTTCGAAAGGAAATCCTTTCCAATCTGTCTTACAAACGTAAAGAAACTGATATTTACACATTAAATCAATCTGGAGACTTGGCCAATTTGAAAGGATTAAAAAGTCAGGAACTGTCTCAGCTTGAATCTGTGGTTGAATTGTACAATGGAATTTATTCAAAAGAGTTTCGTGATTTTGTGCAGGAAATTACTGGATGTGGACCATTGTCTGGTGAAAAAGTAGATATGGCATTTAATAATTACACTCAAGGCTGTCATTTATTGGTTCATGATGATATGATTTCTACCAGAATGATTTCATTTATCTTGTACTTGGTAGATAGCGATTGGGAGCCCAGTGATGGCGGGGCATTAGAGTTGTATGCGGAACATAATGGTGTACCAGATATTGAGCCAAGTAAGCGTATCGATGTTGAATGGAACAAGATTGTATTTTTTGCAGTTGAGCCGGGAAAGAGTTTTCATTCTGTCGAACAAGTAGTTTCAAATAGAGAACGGTTGTCTTGCCAAGGATGGTAATTAGAATTAACTCAGGTTCCATGTTGCGCAAGAAGGAGAAGAAGGCTACACCACCGGCAAACGAAATCTAGTAAATTCAACATTATCTGAACTTACGAAAGCTAAACCAATTCCTTTCCAAGATTTTTCTGATATCAGCGTCACATTAAGCAAATTTATCAATGAAAAATATTTACAAGATTCATTCATCAAGTCAATGAGCGAAAAGTTTGTTGAAGACTCTGCGATAATACTAAAAGATTTCTTGGAACCAAAGTTAGCTAAAAATATAGAGAAAATTTTGGCAGAGAGAGATTCAATATTCAAAAAGGATTGTATGCCTTCACATGGTACAATATCGGAAGGATGGAAAACTGTAGGACCTATCCATGTTCAACGATTACAAGTTCTACAGGATGAAGCGAAAGAGCCAGAGATTGCAGAACTGCTAAACTTTTTCAAATCCAAAGAATTCAAAGAATACATTTCAAAAATATCTATGATGGATATCAAAAGACACTCTATAAATGCGCGCAGATTCCGTCCTGGTCTTGACTACACCCTCGCTACTGTGAAAGAGTGTCTTTCTGTAACACTAAATCTTTCTTTTGGCGATTGGCAAGATACATTTGGTGGTTATCAAATATATACCAGTAAAGATGAAGGAGATGAAACTATTTACCAAGAAGGTGGGGATGATGTACTCCTAGATTTGCCAGTTGCCTTCAATGACTTGTCGATAGTACTTCGTGACGATATTCTAGAATTCGTAAAGTATGTTGGTACTAGTGCAGGCAAAAGTAGATGGGATATTGAATGTTTTTACGAATAAATGACTGTCAAGACATATTAATCAGCTGTTATCCCAGATTGCAAACTTATTCAGCAAAAAGGATAAAAACAAAGCCCGACGGGGGACTCGAAC
>JADIIZ010000110.1:0-39896 GCA_027604345.1 Boothiomyces sp. JEL0866 | reverse complement strand
CTGGTGGATTGTTTGGAAATACAACTACAAACACATCTCAGCCAGCTGCTGGTGGATTGTTTGGAGGAAATACTCAATCTTCAACGGGATTGTTTGGCCAAAATAACGCAAACAATAATACTGCTGGAAGTATGTTTGGACAAAAAAGTACAACACAACCTGGGTTTGGACAGGCCCCAGCAGCAACCGCTCCGTATTTTATTGTTAATTTAGAATTACTCTTGGAACGAAATACTCAGAGTTACCACCAGATATCCAGTCACAACTTGATTCAATTGAAAAATTCATTAATTCTCAATCTGGCGTTTCAACATCAATCTCAAATCTAACCTTGGAAAAAGACTTGGAAGAAATTGTAAAGGAAACTGAAGAAACTGCAAGGGTATTCCAAATTTTATATAGAAATTGAGCGGATTAAAGACTATTTTACAAAGGGATGTTTATGTTATCGATCAATTAAAAAGTCTTGTCGCAAAAGAATTGAGAAATACTGATCTGGTTGCCAGGTTTATCGAATCATCCCCTACAAACGATTTCAACAAGGGCATTCAGACGAACGATGCTTATTCAAAGTAAATTCAACTAACAACAGTTATTTTCTCAATTTCACTTCCGATCTTGAAATGCGCATGAACCAGTGCAGGCAAAATATAGAAGAGTTAGAATTAAACCTCAGAAGTTCACATGCTCCAAAAATCAATGCCACAAGTGAGTTTTGATTAATCTAGTTATTCAGGAAATTATCAAAAATCAATACCAATCGTTCATGTCGATAGCAGGAAAAGTTGCACAAGTGCACGATTCCATCACCAAAGCAAAAGATATATATGTCCAGTTTCATGAAAAATATTATGGTAATATTGCTCCAGAAAATAATAGAGAATCTTATTCTCAACTTGCTCAATACTTGCAACCAACTGTACAGCAGCCTGCTCCACAGCAACTTAATCAATCTCAATTTGGACAGTCTCAATTTGGTGCGCAGTCGCTGTTTGGTGCAAAGCCAATTGAGACAAAGCCTGCCTTTACACTTTCAACAAAACCGGCTAGTACAACAGCGGCTCCAACACTAAATACCAGTTTGTTTGGAAACTCTTTAGGCGGAGTTGGAATGAAGCGCAGTAATAGTTTGGGCGGAGCGGAAACAAAGAAGCTGTTTTAATAAATTCTCAAAGGAATGAAATATAGTCGTGGATGCTGAGACTTTTTTTGCTTTTTTGGGCTTCACCAAAGTCGATGGGCAATGGTCCCTTGGCGAAAATATGATTGTTTCATTTCCAAAGAAGCGCATCTTTGTGGTTGTATCGCAGGGGACCCCTGCATAGACTTGTTGGCTTTAACAAATCCATCGCCATCTGTGTATAAATACAGACTCGATCTAATCTATATCATCATGAAATTCGCTCTCTTCTTTTCTATCGCTCTTACCTTTGCTGCTCCAGTTCCAAAACCTGATATTGAAGAAATGTTATTGGCTCATACTAATCCACTCGAATTTGCTAACGTGCATACTATCGGCTTGCTTGATATGGACCTATTGCTGGCTGCACACACCCCAAATAGCCCAAACCCACCAAATTCAATGGCTAGTGAGCTCAACAAAGACTTTGGTAAATTTATGAATGGAGTATCGGCAATTGCCGGCGCTGTATCTGGCGGAACCCCGGGATCAGGCAGTAGTGATTGCACCAGCGGATCTTGTTGTGACTCTGCATCTTGTTCCATGCAAAAGCGAGCAGTTAAACTCCAAGATTTGTTCAGCGGCCCTCCAAAGAATGGCCAATTGAACGCTGCTGGACTAGCAGCAGCCAATCGTGCTAAAAACATGCTGCAAGATATGGTAAAGGAACATCCAAATAACCAAAAGCTGAAAGATGGCTTGACCCAAATGAACTCTTTTTTGGCAAAGCAAAAGCACTAGCGTGCACATAATCCATTGTACAATAAAAATCTGTTAAAAATGACTATTGCTAATCAGTATACATGTTTGTCATTCCAGTACAAGGAGTCTTTTTCATAATACAGAAACATTATCCAGATTGTTACTAAGATGCTGTTGTTGCGTATCAGCCTTTGAGCAAAAAAGAGTTTGCTCAAGCGTCAATAATTGGCAGAGTTTTAAATTATTTCATCCTGATCTCATAGTCCTTTAGGAGAGAAAGCAATGTATTTTATTACAAAATATGACTCAGAAAAGCCATCACAACCTTTGCTTGGACAGTGCTTTGACGTTCTTTATCAGATAGATTCTTTCATTCTTCATCACTTTTTCGAATACTCCAGTAGCGTTAATATCGCACGGGCTGCCTTGGGTGGCAGGAAGTGGGTTAAAATTCCAAGGTCCAGAAATTAAAGGGTACTTGAAAAAAGAACAAAACCACAAGGAGGAAAGAACGGAAATACCTTCCTTCAGCGTTTATAATTGTTTAAAACGAGTTTGATCAATCTGCGGATAGATATGAAAAATCTACCTCTCATTCTGTCATTTTTCAATAGGTTTCAATGTGACCCCCTCTGATGAGCCGTCATCTCGCGAAAGATTGGCTTTCAAAGGGATGCCTAAAATGTACAATGGCTGATTTGGTAGCATGTTATGAAGTCAGAAGCGGGGTTATTTTGGAGGCATATAAATAGAGGTTTGGTTTCCCTCGAACCATCAAAAATGAAATTTACTTTAGTCTTGTCTGCTCTATCATTTGTATTTACTGCACCAGTTGCCAATCCAGATACTAAAGAAATTCTATTAGCACATACCAATCCAGGAGAATTCGCAAATGTTCACTCTATTGCTGGGTTAACAGACAAAAACCTCTTCCTTGCTGCACACACTCCAAATGCACCAAACCCGCCAAACTCTTTGGCCGCCCAACAAGCAGCTGGTGGTGCCGGCGCTGGTGCAGCTGGTGGTGCAGGTAAAGCTGGTGGTCTCGGAAAGCTTGGTGGTATTCTAGGTGGATTACTTGGAAAGAGAGCTGTTCAATACGAAGATCTCTTTGACGGACCAGTTGAAAGCGGACAGTTGAATGCGGCTGGATTAGCAGCTGCAACCAGAGCAATGGGCATGCTACAAAGTATGGCTGCTCAAAACCCAGATGACGCAGATCTTCAACAAGGTTTAACTGATTTGCAAGCAATGTTGGATAACCAAAATTCTCAATAAATGTATATTATTTGTTATTTTAAATTTGCCAAAGATATTTTCCAAGTCATGAAAAACAACATCAAAGATAAACGCGTTTCATGTCGAACCCATTGTTCCCACAGGTTTATATTTGTCAAAATTTGGCGAAACGCTATGCATGTTTGTACTGTGGTTGCTTCATTCTTGATATTGCTGCAATTAACAACTGGAAATTTGATTAATGTTCAGAGAATAATGAAATGCATCCCAAGAAGAATACCATTGGCCCAACCAACATTATACCCAACAAAGATTACTAGATGCGACTCTGGAAGTACAGAAATTGAAATTGAGGGGCAACTTCAATCACCAATTTCAAAGAAATTTGTTACATAAAGCTACAAAGTACTCGCTGCAATCGAAGGTTAATAAAGGATTAATACGAATTATCTTGTCTGTGTTGCAATTAGTCTTGTGCCAGCTGCGACCGTTGTTCCCTTGAAATTCCAAATTTGTCGTTGAAAAAGTTTCACCTCAAATTCAGAATGATTGCATTATTGGTCAGCTCTGTAGTATCCCAATTAGTTCCTTCCACCTTGTCTACCGCTATTGATGGAACTTGTAATTCAACCTTAGGCTACCAAGGGCAAATTCTCAACTCTGCTTGCTTCCCAAACTACAATGTTAGTAATCCACCAGCTTCCACTGGAGACATTATTTCAGTATATAAATCAAATATCCCAAGTATTTGCTCTGCAAACTGCGTCAAAGCAATCAACTACTTTCACTCTGCAGTCCTCTTTGCTTGCCAAACTAACCCAGTGTTTCAAAATTCCAATATCACTGGTCCAGAATTTGCAGTTATTAATTTGATTTCAACTGCTGCTTCTTGCGTTCAAGACAGTAACAACAATTACTGTGTCCTTGATCAATTGAATATGGCAAGTGCTTATGGTGTTGATATGTCCCAATCTCTTGGAGTTGGAGCTGCTGCTCTTCAAAAGTCAATTGCTGCTGGAACTCTTAAGCAAGGTTTAATTTGTTCAACCTGCGTTCAAAAGCAATTGGCCGCTATATCCAACTTGGACGGTGTTGTTGGAACATTTCACGACACTGTCGTCCAATTAAACAATACTTTCAACTCCAACTGCACTGCTGCGAGCTTGCAAAAAGATGCTGGAAGTTATGGAGAAAAAGCAGCTTTGTCAATTACCGCACTTGCAGTAGCTCTTGCGCTTGCTATCTGAATAGAAATATAAATACTTTATTCTCATTTTCTTCCCTTCTTTTTCCTAACTACTAATTCAAACCCATCTTCATCTATAATTGGCTCTGGCTTTGTATATGCTGGAGTGTCAACCTGCATTTCAACATCCGTATTTTCATCATTATCCATATCAGAATCAGAAGCACCATCATCAGCTACAACTTTTGAAACAACTTTCTTTCCTGTACGGACAAGTTCATCTCTCATTACTTGCAACAATGTCAAATCAGAATTTCCAACTATTTCTGCAAACAATTTCAACAAATGAGTCGAGACCTGATACGGAGAGTTATCTTCACAAAAACAATCTAACTGCTCTTCCATGAACCTTTCAAAGTTGGTTGCCAATTCATCTGCGTGAACCTGGCCATTGTATTCTTTAAAGAATTCAATTGTTCCTTCCAGAAGGTCTTTTTGTGAGGTCTGTCCAGTGTAAGGAGAGTTGTCAATTGCGATTTGAAGTGCGGTCCATTTGGTGAATACTATGTCGACGGCTTCTTGAAAGAATGCCCACCTTTCACTAACAAGCAATGCCATTTTTCTGAAAAAAAAGAAAAAAGCTAGTTTCAACTTTTGAATCCAACAGAATCCCGGATTCAATAGTAGGATGCTCTACAATATTATGAGGCGAAATGCGCTGTTTTAATTAATCAATCCGTAATAATTTTCAAATCTTGATTGTAACAAGCAAAAAAAAAAAGAGTCCCAATGTCCGAGAAATCTAAAGGCGATGAATATCATTGTAATACATTAAAGTTCAAGTGATTATCTTGCACTGCAGAGAATGATTTCAGTATTCGAGTCACCGTGGCGTAAACAAATAACACTGAAAAAAAGTTTTCGAAAAATGCCAAAGAACAAGGGAAAAGGTGGTAAAAATCACAAGAGAGGAAAGAACGACAGTGAAGGAGACAAGAGAGAATTAGTATTCAAGGAAGACGGACAAGAATACGCCGTCGTTGAAAAGATGTTGGGTAATGGATGGCTATCAGCTTCCTGTGCAGATGGAGAAAAGAGAATGGCACACATTAGAGGTGCGTTCAGAAAGAAGGTCTGGATTAATGTCGGTGATGTAATATTATTGGGTCTCAGAGATTATCAAGAAGAAAAGGCTGATGTAATATTGAAATATACTCCGGATGAAGCCCGTTTGTTAAAGAGTTACGGTGAATTGGCTGACAGCGTAAAGATTAATGAACACGAAGAAGGGGAAGGTGAGGAAGAAGGTAAATATCGTTTAACTGTAGATGTTGATGTTGAATTTGATATCGATGACATTTAAAATGTTTTTAATAAAACTTTATAGGGAGTTGGTTGTATTATCTGTCTGCAAATAAAGTCTTTAAAAAAGTAGTCTGGTACATTGCACTGTAAAAGTAATCATGGCGTGCAACGGTAAAAGTGTTGAGCGATATCCAACTTTTAAGCTCCTCTGACAGCCATCTTTAAGCAGTTGCTGAATTCCTATGATATTCAAAGGCACCTTTCTTTTTCTTCGCCACTCTAGTTGAAAATGAATTTTTCAGCAGCTCTCTCGCAGTATTATGGAGAATACTTGATTTTGACCTTAATTGTACTCGCTGGATTACCGATTGCTGGTTTGTTGGGAGTAATAGCTAACTGGAAGCTATCACTCTCCTACAATCAGAAATCTGTTGCCAAAAAAGTAAGAGGTAAGCACTGTTTGGTAACTGGTGCCTCTCAAGGACTAGGAAAAGCAACAGCAATTGAATTGGTAAAGGCTGGAGCTCACGTCACCATCATTGCAAGAGGAAAAAAAGATCCAAAGACTGGCTTATCGTCATTAGACTCTGTAGTAAAGGAATTGGAATTATCCAAAGTCAACCCAGACCAGATTATCCAGTACTTTGCAGTTGATTTAACGGTATACGACAAAGTAGTAGACATGTTTGAAAAGTTGTTTGAACAAGGGCACAACCCAGATTTCTTGTTTTGTAATGCTGGATCTGCTACTCCTGGATTGTTCATTGATCAATTGCCAGTTCAAAATAAAGAAAAGTATGAAGAAGGCGAGCATGAATGGATGATAAAGTCAAACTATTTCACGCACGTTAACGTTATTCGTGCACTAGTACAAGTGGCTAGAAAGGGAGAGTCTAGTGAAGAAGACTCTATCTGTGGAATTTCTTCAAAAATTGCCATTAAATTACCAAAATCTATCATTTTGGTGGGCAGTGTTCTTTCAACATTGTCATTTGTTGGTTTCTCTGCGTACTCTGCAAGGTAATATAAGTTAATCTAGTAAATACGCAATAAGAGGTTTCGCAGATGCCATGAGAAGTGAATTAAAGCCATTGGGTGTCCATGTTGGTATTTACTATCCAGGTAATATGGCAACTCCTGGGTTTGACATTGAAAATGAAACGAAGCCTAAAATTACTGCAAAAATTGAAGGTTCAAGCGAAACTGTATCTGCAAAGAGTGCAGCTGAATCTTTGTTGGCTGGATTTGACCGCAATTTGTTTTACTATTCAAATGACCTCTTGGGTGAATTGGCCCGTGTATCTGTAAATGGAGGAAACCCAAGACCGTATCCTATCGTTGAAGTAATTCAGTTTAATGTAGATTTTGGCAACTCCACTTTTGGCAACTATTTTCACTGTTTGGGCTGCAATCACAGATATGGAAATCAAGTCATACTACAAGAAATAAATTCATTTGCTCTCTACATTACGTGTTCTGTCGATATTTGAATGCTTGCTATTTCATCATATATCTAGGTAGTTGAACCCTACCAATTAGAAATTTCAGTGTAATCTACAGGTATTTCTGTTGACAATCCTCAAAGATATCGGAATTGAACAACCATCGAAAGGAAATTAACCAGAAATAATGCAGGTATTAAATTTCTATACCATTTTATTATACGTAAGAGTAACTGGCTTTGTTCTGTAGTACCAGCTTGTTGTCTATAAAGTAGAACGAGTCGGAGACAACATTACCCTCCTTTATAATTTCATTTTCTAATTAGAAAACCAATACTCGTATCTTTATCCAATTCCGGCATTTCATAGCTGCTTTCCCAAGTATTAACTGTGTTTGGAATACAAAATCCAAAAGTGAAATCGTACGATCGTAGCAGCTTTTCTTTGAAATAATGTCGTTCAATCATTCGTAGATTCTTGATTTCTTTAGGTCCAACAGCAAATACAAGTCTTGTTAATCAATATTACTTTGTTTGAATTTCTTTAGCGTCCAGGAAGTCTTTTGGGAATTGATACGAGATTACCCTAGCTTCCGTTTCGTTTGTATCGTTATCTTCCCACTTGATTGCATCCGGTCTTTTGACATGAAACAGTACTTGGTTTTTAGTTTTGTTTTTAATTTGAAATTCTATAAACTAGAATTAAATCAAGTTACAAGAAATGATTTGTAGCCGACATCAGAGCATATAAACTGGGTTAGAAAATAGTACGTCTGCGGTTGGTTTTTTGAATCTATATTAGTAAATGGTACGATAAGACTGTTTCTGGCGTGATATTCATCTAACGCGTAATATTTATAAAAATTAAAAGACACACAGAATACTATTGAAGCTCATCACCATAGTGCAACTACAAAGATCCCGGTAAGTTTTTCTTTTTCCATTTTGGAATCGGACACTGGACAGATATATCGACACCAAGCAGCTTTGATAAAGCAATTATTTGATATAATTGAAACTCTAATCTTATCGCACTAGTTACTGAATATTACAACGTGTGGAATAACAATAACAAATAGTTTATTTATAAATAGTGGATGTACCATGGATAGCAATATAAAAACCATTACCATTTCCGATCCTTATGAATAAAGAAAAACCTCCCTTGTATAAAAAAGTAAATGAACCAAAAAGATATCTGCTGCCGGAAATACGATCAATTTACTTGCCGCAAACCAAGAGAAGGGAAATCAAGGAACTCAATCATCCGCCAATAAGAGTGAAATCAGTAGAACCGCAACCTAGAATAAAGATTAAACCTTTAAGGAATATCGATGGTGCGTATTTAAAAAACAAGTTTGTGGATACTTCTATTGTTGTAAAAAAGTGGCCGCTCAGCAGCTGCGAAGAATTGTTTTTCAAATCAAGGATCAACAGGCAGCACGGTATGCAGAGTGAGTACCAAGCGAAAGCATTATTGGAGGTCATTCATTCGAGAGATTAAAAAGATTGTTTTCATTGTATATTTTTTAAAGTTTTTGTATTATATGAATTCACTTGCTGTAATACTCGGAATAAGACAGTCTCTAGTTACTAACTGAGCAGATTGGGTTTACACGTTGAAAGTGCAAATTTAAGCATGTGGAATTCTCTAATTTCCTTTCTTTTATCGAATTACTTATTTATTCCCATTGCTTTCGATTTATTCTCCGTTGCTTTCGATTACTTATTTATTCTCCGTTGCTTTCGATTCTACTTTATCTTAAACTACAACTTTGACATTTGTGGCTGAATAATTGTGGGTGGCTGTAAACGTGGCTCGAGTTTTTGCTGTGGCTTGACTAAAAATTTCTTTTTCATGGCCAAAGAACTACTAAAGCAAGAATTGCTATTGCTAAAAGAAAAGACTGAATTCAAACTAACCAAACAAAACAATCAGTTCCACTTGATGTTAAAAATCTTTAAAGACACACAATTCGACTTGCAAGAGTTAAATCTACTGTTAATAATAAACGTAGATCCAGTAGAAATACAATTGGATTTACCATTGGATAAAAACAATATTCCGGTGGAACTGAAAACTAAAATCTTGGATAAAATCGAACCGTATTATTTCAATTTACTTGGGAAATTTACAGGATGGAAATTAGTTGAATTTTACGATTATCTGTTTACCAATTACACAGAGCTGCTGTCCCTCGAGCCTTCATGCTTAGGTAAGTCTATTCAAAAAGTTTGTATTTTGAATCAATGATATTTTCTCTTGACGGCTTACCTAGAAATGTACTTGGGAACTTCCTCTACTGGCGAATCACAAAGAAGATTTACAATTATCAATACCGTCTTGGAAATTATTCAAGTTAGTGAATCGGAACCGGAAAGCGATGAAGAATACTGGCAAAGACAAAAAGAGCTGGAACTAAAAAGACAGGAACAAGAAATGAAAATGCTCAGTGAGCAGAGAAAAAACGAAGCAATGAATGATCCAGGATTGTACCAAAAAGAGCGAATCTTGAGTAAAAAGGAACGGGAAGACCTTAAAAAGAATAAGAATAAGCAAGGAGTACGAATGAGAAAGACTGGTTATTTTGAATTGATGTTAGGTCCAAAGAGGAAAAAGTATGTCCCTCCAGCAGAAGAAAAATAAACTGTAATTTACCTCTACTTGGTATTTGCATTGCATGAGTCCTAGTTGGCATTAAAACTAGATTTAGCAAATGTCTCTCTTGTCCTCTGAATCTGTCTCGTTGATTCAGATCTACCTCAGTACTCTTCTAACGTCCAGTTGCATCATTACATGGCGCTAGTAAGTATTGGCATTTCTAATTTATCCATTTCCAAAGATTCTGTTCCCCATCAATCTTATCCGTTTCGAGACTATAATTTAAATCTCTTTTTTCAATCTCTGAAATGTCCAAAATTGATTTCAGTATTTTCCAGGATATCGTTCCAATGTTACAGGAAGACGGACCTACTCCTCTTTGTCCAATAAACTATGATCCGTATTACAAAAAATGTATGGATTATTTCCGAACAATCAGTTCAATCAAAGAATACTCCAAGCGTGCGTTGGACCTGACAACTGAAATACTGGTTGAAAACGCTTCGCATTATTCTGTTTGGTATCTATTTTTAATCTAGGAAGTATAGATTGGATACCGTAAATAAGATTAACGCTTCACTGGAAGAAGAATGGATCTTTTTAAACAACCTCGCACACCATAATCCAAAATCGTACCAAATCTGGCATCAAAGGCAAGCCTTGGCTGAACGGGCATCTAACCCCAAAGACGAAATGGAATTTGTAAATTCAATGATTGAAAATGACGGAAAGAATTATCACGCTTGGAGTTACCGCCAATGGTTAGTTAGAACTTTTGGCTTGTGGGATCAAGAATTACTTGATTTGAACAGGTACTCTTTACTAAGTTAGAATTATTGATGATGATATCAGAAACAATTCCGCATGGAACCAGCGATTCTTTATTATTTCACGCAGCCCTTCTCCAGATGTAATCAAAAAAGAAATTCAATATACACTGGGAAAGATTCAGCTAGCACCAAATAATGAGTCACCATGGAACTATTACAAAGGCTTGCTGCTCTATTCTGAATTTGATTCCAGCGATATTGTTGAATACAAAGAAAATAGGTTTGCCTTGTCTGTATTTTTGGACTATTACAAAGAAAAAGGGATGAAGGAAGAGTATAAGAGTACTTGTTTGACTCTGGAAAGAATTGATCCTGTTAGACAAACTTATTGGCGCTATAAACGTGATTCAATATAATATCTCTGGTTCTATGTAATCTCTTTTTTTACCTTATCCAAGAGCCGCTAGTTTTCTTCATCCACCGTTGTAATAGCATCTGGTTCACTAAGAGCAGTAAAATTGGAACTGTACTGCATACTGAGATTGGATCACGTTTCATTTAGATGAGTCAAGTCAATCTTTTCGTCAACGGTTAGTACAGCCCGTTTGTGTATTTCATATGAAAATAAAAGTTGGGGACGTATAATAATCAACGACTTGATTCGAATATTCTTGTTTACCCTGAACTTTGCTAGTCAAAGATATTTCCAAAGTGCACATTTTCAAAAGCAAGCGGAAACAAAAAACTACTGGAGGTGCAGATTATATAATTGAAATTCGAAAAGGACTTATATCCACAAAACTGCTCTGTACAATGCGAAAAAGATGTTTTGGAAAGTACTATCAGATGGTGCAATTGGCAGTATTTTTACATTGATAGAAAAGTTCTCTCATTGCAGGCTGTAAAGCAATATTGGAACTCCTCTGCTCTTCCGTTTCTTATTCTAGTATAATGATTTGTACTATACCAGGAAATAAATCAAATCTTTTTATTTAAAAAACAGGATTGATCCATTTGAAGCAGTTCAATCATTTCCATCTTTAATTCGTTACAAAACTTGTTCATCAAACATAAAATTGAATTTGAATCAAAAGGTTCTTCAATCAAATTAGCAAACTTTGAAATGCCAAATAGAATGAATGAAGTAAAGAATTGGATCAAGATTGAAATGTAGCCAAATTGATCACAGAGTTGGAATGGTAAAGTTGACAGGTAAATCAACGAAATTTGTCTGGAATGGGTTTTAAACAAGAACGGCAGCCTTGTATCTCTAATTCGTTCCAAATGAGACAAGATATCAGTAATTTCATCCAATAATATTTGTATTCGATCGTGTTTTGCAAGTACAGACAACTCGTGAATAATCATTAATGGAATATTACAATTATTATGCAAATAATTGTAATTGTAATCCGAGTGCAATTCCATACTATATTCATTGCGAGTGTGGTACCGAATACTGATGGCTAATTTGACCAGCAAATTAAATATCCCTTGTTTCTGATCAAAATGGTAATCCATTGCATTAAAATACCTCGCAATTGATCTTATTTTAGATACAAGAGATATAAATAGTACGCGAGCTTCTTTGAATCTACTAAAACTCAAAAAAGTCTTGAAGACGGAAACAAGAGCTAGAATGAAGCACATCATCTGAATAAATTGGTTTGACACTGCGAGCCATTTCAAACCAACGTATTCGTATAGTACTATAATAACAGCTGACCATATTGTGGAAAATAATACATCGATCCACATTAATGACAACAGATTGAATTCGGTTCTAGATTAAGATCAATTACTGGTCAGTTCTTACTTGCGCGAGTAATTCTATAGTGATTCCTATTTGCTGGTTCGTTATTGTTGTTTGGTTTAGTTCTATATTTTCTTGCTCGTTTTTCATTTTGCAAAGTTTGTTTATGAAACATTGCATCCAAAAACAGTAGGCGTTTAGTTGAAAAATCTAGATTTGATTAGTCCTATTTTAAAAAGATATTGACTGCAGAATTTATGTATTTGGTGATAATCATGGAATATCTACCTTTATTCAAGTCGTGTTTACCAAACACGCAAACACACCAGGTTTAGCCAATCAAACAATAATTACAGTATTCGCATTACAATCCTACTATTCGATAAAATATTTCTGTTGCATCAAGTAGACTATATATTTCCTTTTGAGGCAGGTTACACAAGTATACATTTATTTTAAGCGATTTGATTGGCTAACCGAAACGGCATTTAAAGATTTGAAATTCAAAAAAATTTATGAATTCAGTAGTAACCAACCATAAAAAATCGAATTGGGTAGTTTATTATCCAAGCAGGGAGAGTAATTCTGGTAAATTAATGACTGCCTTGGTACAAGACATTACCCCTGTACGAATACCTACGACAATTGATGTTATAGCAGGACTCTGTCCTACAATCCAAGTAAAAAAACCTATGAACTGCTTTATAATATTCAGCACACAGAAAAGGCCCCAATTAAAGGCACTATATCCAGAACTAAAGCATACGGATATCTCTAAACTTATCGGACAACAATGGAATAATCTTTCACCACAGGAAAAACTAATGTATAAGCGAAAAGCAGATTTAGAAAAGAAGCTGTTCTTTGAGGTATATCCGGATTGGAAAATTAAGCGGAGAAGTTCAAGGGAAATCCATCGTCGCGTTTTCAATAAATAATATTTGTTTATTATCAATTACCAGTAGATTTTTTACCGTAATTCCTCCTCTTAATTTCGCCAGGCAATCTCCTTCTAAATTGATAATTTGGATATTTGATTTCATGCTCTCTTTTAAATTCGTTTGCTTTTATCCTATAGGATTCTCTTTCTTCCTGAGGTAAAGACTTCCAAGTATCACCCAACAGCTTTGAAATCTCATTGTGGGATTTTTGTGGAAACAACTTCTTCATTTTGGGTCTTTGATTGCTACTATATATTATAAAAGAATTGGGAGGTCTTGGTATTTTGCGATTTAAACTAAACTTATTAATGTATTGGGGCTGGTCTGCTTGCTCCTCTAAATTCCTTGTAGTGTAACTTTTGACTACCATCTCAATAGTATTATTAGCCTTTCATGAGTTGCTTTTATAGTTTCAATGTATTCAACAATAGCAAGCTATTGCCTTTTCGAGCCATCAAATTAATACTATTGAAATTATAAAATATACCAAACTTTTAATTTTAGAAACAGAGCGTATCTATACCATGAGAGTGAAGAGGAATAGATTTTAAAGCAAATTATTGCTTGTTTGGTTACTCATTTCTTTTTCAAGTGAGGTTAAATTTACATTTGGACCTTGCGGTCAAATACGGCTTGTGGCCGACTTTTTGTTATTATTGGAATGGCCAACCCTTATAAAACTAGACGGAAAGGGAAATTATTACATGTCATTTGAACAGCATATTATTGTCGCAACTGGACACACTAATTATACAGGCACATTAAGAAACAACTGTACCCAATTTTTAGGAATTCCGTACGCAACTTCAGCGAGATGGCAGATTCCTATTCCATATCAAACACCAGAATGGAATGCAACTGATTATTCTGATAGCTGTCCTCAAATATGTCGAAATGTTGGTGCCTTTTGCCCCACTCGAATTTCAGAGAATTGTTTATCCTTGAACATTTGGACTCCAACTCTACTGCAAATTAGCAAACTTCCAGTCTTGGTTTTCATTCACGGTGGAAGTTTTGAAACCGGCTCAAACAGCTTGTCTGTTTACGACGGGCCTTCCACTGCTCTTCGTTTAAATGCTGTTTTTGTTTCAATCAATTATCGTCTTGGGATATTTGGATTTCCTGGTAAATTGGACAACTCTCCTGTAAACTTGGGTATCTTGGACCAGCAAATAGCTTTACGCTGGATTCATGACAATATTCAATTTTTCGGTGGGGATAGTACGAGAATGACCCTTATGGGCCAATCTGCAGGTGCGCTTTCTGCAATGATCCACTTGGCCCAAGCACCAACGAATCAATGGTTCAATAATGGTATCTTGATGAGTCCTCCTGCTACTGCTTTCCGCTCAGCGAATCAGTCAAGGCAAGACTTTTTTGATTTAGCAGTGCAATCAGAATGTGCAAACCCAACAGATATACCAGATTGGGGAGTACTGAAACAATGCTTGTCCAACAAGACCATGCGAGAGATACTTGATGCTAATGAAAGAGTAGCAAAGGAAAGAAACCGTAACAAGGTATACATTTTAAACAGCCTTATACCAGTAGGTAATTTCTATTAAATCAGTCGATCACTTTGAAATTCAAGAGCATCCTTTCTTGTTGTATTCTAGTTCAACTCAAAACAAGAATATTCTCATTGGTACTTTGTCCAACGAAACAACAAGAATGGTTGAACTGGCAGCGCCTATTCCTATAAATCAGCCAATTGTGTCTACTATACTGTAATTGATCGTTAACTTAGAACTTCACTCTATGGTAAATCCAGTGATTTGGAAATTTCAAAGTTGTATCAAATAGAAGGAAGTGACTTAAAAGATGATTTTCGATCAAACATTTCTCGTGCCCTTACCGATGCAATATTTGAATGCCCTGTTCGAAAATACAGTGCAGCTTCCTTGGCATCAAACACTGTTTACAAGTTCTATTGGGAATTGCCATGGACTGGAGGACCTTCCGACCCATTAGGAAACATTTGCAATGGTTGGACGTGCCACTCAACTGACCTGGTTTACTTTTTTAATGATCCAGAAACTGTTGATGGAATCAAAGCTGCAGAGTCATTCAGAAATTTAGTCCAAAAATTTATTTACAATGAAACATTCAAATTGAATACTTCTGATATTTCAAACATAATGAGTATAGAAAGCTACTCACCAATTAACCAACCAGTCAAGAACTGCGTATTTTGGGACCAGAAACCTTACTTGTTTGAGACAGAGTATTCTCCCCCAACAGAAGAAAACTATTCTGGAGTTGGTTCGCGTATTCTATTGATATCGCTCTTATGTACATTATCCATATTTGGGTTACAGATAGTGTTATTCATTTACAACAAATACAGTCAAAAGGGTCTATATTCCAGAATAGAAAAAGTCGAACGAAAAAGGACAGAAGAAAAAGGGATTTCTAGCAACTCTGACCATAGTATAATTATGGCGTCTCTGTTAGATTTCATACCAAAGCCAATTGAACTTACAGTCCACAACTTATCATACATTGTACCAACTGCCACTGGAAGTAAATCGGTTTTGACAAATTGTTCTTTCAAGTGTTCCCCGGGATCTTTGACAGCTCTTTTAGGACCTTCTGGTGCTGGTAAAACTTCCTTGCTATCATTAATTGCGAAACGATTCAATAATATTAATGCACAACAGTATGTATATTATGGGAACCAAGCTCTAAATAATATCCACGAGCAAGATTTCAAGATTATGGTAGGGTTTGTTGCTCAATATGATGCACCATACATTGGTTTAACTTGTCGCGAAGTGCTAGCTTGCAATGCTTTATTAGAGGTTGAATGGAATTAATCTAGTATCCTGCAAAATACGATAAAAATATTCTTGCACAAAAAGTAGCTTATATTTTGGAAATAATGGACTTGACATCCGCCGCAGATACTGTTATATTAGATCCTTCGGAACACAAGGGAGGAATATCAGGCGGCCAGCGGCGTAAGCTTTCAATAGCAATAGCATTATTGAAATCTCCGAGTGTGTTATATTTGGATGAACCAACATCCGGCTTGGATGCCCAATCTTCGTTACAAGTAATGACTCTACTTTCCCAGTTGGCTAAGCAAGGTTTTACCGTAATTGTGACTATCCATCAACCAAGACAAGAAATCTTTTCGCTATTCTCCAACCTTGTGATATTAGCCCATGGACAAGTTCTCTGTTCCGGTTCTCCTCCAAAATGCATTCAGTATATAAACTATTTGCAAACCAACAATCATTCGGTTACTATTGCTGATCATATACTTGATGTAGCATCATCTCTTTGTTACCAAAAAGTAGCTAAATTCAAGATGACGGATAATGTTGTTTCTCCAAAGATTATCCCAAAGACCCCATCCCTTGCTAGTGAACATAAAGAAATATTCAAACTGTTTAGAGTTATAAATACTAGATCATGGATGGTGCGGCCGATTACTCGAAAAATTTCAATGTTGGCAATTACCTTTGCTGTATCTGTAGTGCTGGGATTGCTGCAAAGACGAACAACAGTTGATATAACTTCTATTACACTTCAAATTAAAGGATTGACAGTAGGTAAATGTTTGTAAACTTAGCATGTATCGGGCTCTCTGCTCTAAAAAATATCAATATCAGCTTTGACTACTATGCTGACAGAGACTTTTACAACTTTGATTTGATGAATGGCACTGTAACACCATCGGCATTCTTTTTGCATCGTCTACTCTATGAAACCACCAATGCAACGCTAGAATCTGGGTTGTGCGCGGTATTCACTTTCTTTATCTTGGACTGCCAGGCATCCAGCTCGTCATTCCAAACCATAGTAACTTTGATAATCATCTATTACAACTGTATGGTATCCCTTTACACTTTGATTTACTCTACTAAACTCGACAGATCAAACGCTAGGTCAATATCCTTTTTTGCACAAGCAATTTTAGCTGTAACAAGCGGAATATGGATCAAGAAAGGTGATACAGCAGTCTATGATCTATTTTACTGGATTCAATATGTGAATCCTAATTATTGGGTACTGCCTACCATGATTCGAGCTATTCTAGTAGGAGTGGGCGACTGTTATATAGTTATTGATAATACTTGTCGAGCAAGACTCGGCGATCTAATAATTGAACAAGCGAGGATTGAAGATATTCTGCCAGAGACTGCTATTCAGTCACTCTTGACCATCTGGGCGATGCTTCGAGCTGCACAATTTGTTTGGATGCATCGAGATTCTTTTATCCATCAATTGAACAATCGCATCCATATCTTAAAGCTGTCAAGTAAGACGAATAAATTGGATTAGAATTTTTTAGAAATTTCAATGGAAATCGAGACCCAGCGTTGCGTCGACTTACTAAAAGATATCTATGCCCATGAACCGCAATTGCCATCACTATACACAATTGAAACTGTCGCACCAGTTAGCAGTCCATTTCTATTAAAACCGCGTGCACCGAAATTGATTACTTTGAATATCAAACCATTAAAAGGATTAGCGCCATTCACCATTGAAGCTGATTTGTTGGAAACAATTGCAGAATTAAAATTAAAGATTTCAACAGTGTCCGGGGTTGCAATTCCAAATCAGCGTTTGCTATTATCTGGAAAAGGATTGAGCGACCTTAGGACTTTATTTGATTACAACATCAAGCCAAATGCAACCCTACACTTGTCGGTAAAGCAAGATGAAGGCGCTGTTGAAGAACCAGTCGTAGCACCACAGCCAAAAGAAGTAAAACAATCAGATATCGATACACAAGTATTCTGGAGCAAAATCAAGACTGTTTTAGACTCTAAATACACTAGCGAGGTATCTGAAAAGGTAAGATTAAACTAATCAAGATTCTTGAAGAATGGAAACAATCAAGTACAAAATATGAATAAAGTGATAATATTATTCTTTTAGTTTAGTTGGCAAACCTTCTTTAGGTTCATTTGATTCGCCTTCTTCTGGTTTGTCTTCCTTCTTTGCGTCCTTTGGTGTTTCTTTGAGTGCTACTTTCTCTATTAGTTTGGAAGACCATTCAGCCATTAAATCAGTAATCTCATCCATATTACTTTCAAAGGTTTTATATAACAATTTACAAGCTGAATCGTCCCACTGATTTGCAATTTCACTGTTCCCAAGCCAAAACTGTATCCCCCTCTTGAATTGCTGCTCGAAATCCAAGACACCTTCTGAACCAATGTCGCGGATACATTTGTACAAGATGTATGCGATTGCTCGCAAATTGTGTTCTTCTGTGGTGGTTTTTTCCCTGAATCCTGTCAACAGTAGTTTGAAAATAAGGGTTTTTACGAAAAAGAAATAGAGAAAGATGATGCTCCACCCTTCCTCATTCTTTAAAGCCTGCAAAACTGATTCGTTATCCCAGTAATATCCGGATGGTATTTTATCGTTTTTTACAATATTCACCAGCACTAGTTTGACAGATTGGGGAAAAGATTCATATTTAATCTCGGTAAAAGCATTCTTACCTGCGTAACTAGTTTACTAAGTGAATCCAAAAATGAAGAGAAAGCTTGGGTCTTGGACTTGGACGGTTTCTTTGCAAACAACCCACCCAAACCCCCATCTTTGATCAAGAAATCTGTTTCTTGAGAAAAATCTTTCAAGTCTGACTGTATTTGGCTGTATTCTTTCGTATTAGCAATCAATTCAGCCATATCATCAATAGCATAGTCAAATTCAGTCTTTTTGATCTTTCCTTTTACTGAATTACGATACTAAATTAACATAGCCAAGTACTTTTTTCGATAATGACATGGCTGCATACACAAATAGGCTGTAAATCTTGAATTTGCTTGTTCTGTTTGTTGTAAGGCTCCTTTTAGCAAACGGGCCCACAGGTTGACCTTTTCTTTGATCAATCGTTGGAATTACAAAGTTTCTATATCTTTCTCTTCTGATTTGAGCGTCAGTCATAATTGGAGGTGGTTTGGGCAATGCATCTGCCAGAACTTTATGCTGAATCTGTAGTGTCTGGAGAGCTATTGTTTGTAGGATGCTGTTGACCTCAAGCGCTGGCTGAGGATTATAGGGCATATATGGCACATTTGTAGGTAAATATCCAGGATAATACAAAGGCGGGGTCGGCTGAAAAGGGGCATATGGATACTGAAATGGTATATTTTGTGCATGATAATTTACAGGGAATACTGGAAGATTGTTATTATGATTACAGCAATTCGATTTCTTTTGAGTTGTCCTTTCTTTTGAATTGCTGAACTCCTATGGATTAAAGATCATGTACTAGACTCTGCATAGCTTGTAATTTAATTGCATTTAATTTTGTCCTCCAGATCAGCTCCTGATCCATCTGTCAAATTCAAATGAAATTTTCATTGTTTAAAAATAATGCCACATTATATTCATTGTTTATTTAATGATTCTGAAAGTTCACTATATTCTGCAACCAAGAATTGATACTGCTGTTCCTTCTCTCTTAACTGATTCTCGAGTGTGCGCACACGCTCTTTCTTTTCAGAAAGCTCAATTTCATACTGAGCGTTTTGGTCTGAATACGTCTTGTATTTTTGCTAAGTTAATTTCATAATACTTCCAAGATTCGAAGATTCTCTTCAATTTTCTCTTTGGTAACTCTAGGTACAAATTCTGTTTCTTGCTTTTGTCGCAGCTCTTGGATCTCCAACATTTTTTCTCTGATTAATTTATCTCTGTCCGATATTGCTTGATCTTTAAGAGAGAGCGGATCTTTTCCTATTTCAAATTGTTGTATTTCTCCAACATGCTGCATCATCGGGTCTTTCTTTCTATGCTGTGCCAATATTGATTCTGGCAAGTAGCTTGCATAAACAGTCAGCTTATAAATCATGTCTTTTTTCAATTTCTCGTTTTCGACTAAATTAGTTTCAAATTACTTTCCAGAGCCTGAATTTTTTGTTCCAGTTCTGCGCATTTCTGTTTTTCAAACCGGAGCAAGAACCTATTCTCATTTTGCGAAATCAGTTTTTGCACTTTGGTACGAAGAAACGTAAATTCGTCTTCCTTTTGTTGATAATTGTTTATAATTTTATCATATTCCGCCTGAATTAGGTCGCGTTACTTTAATTTCTGCCAGCAGTGGTCCAAATGTAGTAAATTCTTGGATAATTTGTTCAAAACAGGAAGCGAATACACTCAGCCGTCCAATGTCCGGTCCTTTGCTAGGACATCCACTGGCGGCCAGCTCTGTCTTTATGTATTCTTTAAATTTCTCCAACTTGTCCTGTTTTGCAGTGTCGCTATACTTTATTTTGACACCATCACTAATCAAATTCGCTTTAGTTTGCGAGACAACTTTGTACTGGTCAATTTTTGTCAAATGTAACTGAAATGGTTCAATAAACTTTCTCTGTACTTTTTTCAATGGAGGTATTTGCTTTTCTAGTACTTGTTTCTCTGGTGGTGCGACCACTTCTGCTCGTTTCTTTACAGTATCAAACTCGCCCAGTATATCGTGCATTACACCTATTCCAATACCTTTATCTTCGCCCAAAAGGTTTTTTGGAGTAACTCCAAACATTGCCTGTGGTTTTTGCTGCTTTACTTTGTCATCCAGTATTTTGTTGGCTCTATTTGCAGATAGGTATCCAGACGCGATATCCAGCACCTCCTTTCTCTGCTGCAAAACATATCTATCCATTAGAGATCCGAGAGTCTCCTTCTTTTGTTTCAATTCTTTCTTTTCATGTGTATATTTTAGTGAAGAAACTGGCGGGTGCTTGTCTTTAATTTTCTCTATAAACACCAACTTTTGTGCTGGATGAGTGTAAATCCTCGTTGCTCCGATACTTCGCCATCTCTTTCTATTAGCTAAATCTTACATTAATGTCTGTATCCATTTGTGAAAAAGAACAATGACGTAATTTTGCCTTGGCTTTCAGGCAAGTAAATATTTGAATTCAGCCGCAAACTTTTGCCAGTTATTGTTAATCCAATTAGATAACTATGATGTATTCATCGCAGTGAAGTAGTTGCACATAGTGCGCCGTTCATTCTTGCACAGAGTGTGCGGCTCGTACATGAGCGATTTGTGCTTCAACATTTTAATAGGAAGCACAATATCTGTTCCTTATTGGTTCGGATTACTCATAATAACTTTGACCGATCTTTATCCGAACTTTTTACAAGAAAGAACAAGAGTGGAATATTTACATTTGTAGATCTTTGCAAAGCAGATCTGTACAATGAATAATCGTTGCAGTACAAGTGCTTGATCCTACTGCGGTACTGTAAATCGACAAACATATGGTGTGGCGTTGGACGCTTAAAAAGCTAATGTGGCTGTCGTGAGAGGTACTCAAAAAAAATACAAAAAATCAAAAATGCGAAATACTGTGATAGCACCCATTATACTAATGTCAGTAGTTCTATCGCAGGCTGCAGGACAAAGTAATGACAGCAGTAACTCTTGCTCTGCGGACTCTGCAAGCAGCTATGATCTCCCATTCCATATTGGCAGCATATTTATCGTTTTCGCAGTCTCGGCTGCAGGTATGTTTGGAGCAATGTTTGTAGATGGCTTTAAAATACCTATTGTTGGACAATTTCTACATATACTAAAGTTCTTTGGTATGGGTATCATTGCAGGTACAGCTTGGATCCATTTACTTCCTGATGCTTTTTCACAGTTTTCCAACCCTTGCTTGGGCGATAGCTGGAAGAGCTACGGAACAAATTACGTTGGCTTGTTTGGCGTTATTGCATCGTTTATGGTACAACTTTTAGAATTGGCATCTTCGCAGCATACCCACGAACACGAGCATGATCATATACTTAAAGACTTGGATCATTTGCATCACTCGCATCACTCGCATTCTCAGAAAGACGATATAGACGATTCTGTCACCGAGCCTGTAATCGTCTTGGACAACAGTATCACTATAGAGTCTATAAATCCACACAAACACTCACCAGTAGATCCTCAAAAAAGATTCCAAACTATCATACTAGAATCTGGTATTTTGGTTCATTCTCTTATTATTGGTTTAACTCTCGGCGTTACTCCAGATGCGGGGTTCATTTCACTTTTGATTGCTATTAGCTTCCATCAAATGTTTGAAGGCATGGCTCTAGGAATATTAATCTCGAATGCCAAGTTTGATACCAAAGTCAAATATGTCTTGGGATTCTTATACCCTCTCACCACCCCAATTGGTATCTCAATTGGGGTAGCAGTTCGTAATGTCTTTAACGCAAATGACCCAAAGATGATTTTGATACAGGGTATTCTTGACTCTATTTCAGCCGGAATCTTGTTTTACAATTGTTACGCAGAGCTAATCAGCAACGAAATCAATCATAGCCCTGCCTTCAAGAGATTTTCAAAGCAATTCAAGGCGGCCTGCTTTTTATCCATGTACGCGGGAGCTTCTGCAATGGCTGTTATTGGAATCTGGGCATAATAAACCACAATTTATATACTACTACAAGAACTTTATTTTAGGGTTCATATAGGAACTATACCACTTTCTAAACCAATGTAGGTGCATTGGGTAGCTGACAGCGACGTAAAACACGAATCTGCTTAACCCAAACCATTGGAAATACTGATAAATAATGTAACCATGGAATAGTACTCTAGTTGTAAAGAATAAGAGGCCAAAACCTAAATCACTTTTCCACTTTTGATTCAGATTTCCCATCGTCAACACAAACGTAGGATATTCCATCAAACAAAATGGGCCCATCAATCCGCCTACTCCATGGCGAAGAAAGTCAAACAAAATCAGTAGGTATAAAGTGTGGTGAATGTACCCTGTAACCAAACCAAACCTTTTTGGATAATAGAGTTTACCAAGTGCCATATCAACAATCAAATATGAGATAAAACATGCCGCAATGAAATTTGACACCCAGTTATTGACCCAAGTGAAATCATGCTTGTATAGTAAGTGATAGCAGAATGGAATGGATATGGAGCAGACTGGAACCGTAATAAAAAATGTAGTCAGCCAAGCTACTTGTTTTGAGTTATCCATAAATATCTGTTGATTCGCACTCCTAACTTTGTAAAACATGGCTAGTTGGAAGAGGGTATATAGTGTAAAGCTTGTCAAAAATGTCTGGTTCTGGAAATTTGAAACTGCTGGATTAATTAGCGTAGAGTTCATTGTCGATTGTTCTTGAGGGAGCTTATATAGGATTTATCCATGTGATGTGCCCGTATCGTGTGATTTGTTTGTATTGGCTTACGAGTGAGGCACCTGTGGACAGCTGATCCCCATTGTCCTAACTTTGTCCAAGATTCAATATCGGCCCGTGACATTGTAAATAGTTTATAATTAAACAGAAATTTTTAAATACTATATTCGTTGATGCCCCATGTCACCATGTGGTGTTGATTATCCTTACCAAAAAAGAAGGTAATACAAATAACAATAAAATTCTAAATACGATTACTCTTTTAATGCGCTAAAGAACGGACCTACAGTTAGTAAAAGTTACTAGTCAACGCTAGATCCGCGCTGATACGCTTTTCAGGAGCATATTCCAACATTCTCTTTATCAGCACTATTCCATCTCCTTGTAGCTTTGGTACAATTGTCGCCAAATCCACCGCTGGATAGATTGGGAAGTCAGGCTTGTAATCTGGTATTTCTGAAATCCTTGGCCAAATAATTTCATTAGGTGTTCCCAAGGTTTGGAATATTTTTAGCAATTGGTCTCGAATAGATATCCCTGGGAATAATGGTCTTCCGGTGGCCATTTCCGCCATAATACAGCCTATATTAATTTAGTCTACCTATAGACCACATATCAATGGTATTTGAATAATTACGAGACCCCATCAAAACATCTGGACTCCTGTACCACAGAGTAACAACCTGGATTAGTCTGATGTACTTCATGAGAATATCCACGCACCGGTATCCCTACAGCCCTCGCTAACCCAAAATCTGCTAATTTCAACTCCATCTTTTTGTTGATCAATAAATTCTGCGGCTTAAGATCCCTGTGCAGCACTCTATGCTCATGGCAGTAGGCAATTCCAGCAAGCAACTGCTGCATAAGTAGCTGGATTGTGCTGATGGATATATCGCCTTGGTTAATAAAGGTAACCTGAATTGCTGTCCAAGTATTTCTTCAAGTCCGAATCCAAATACTCAAAAACAAGAGTAAGTTTCTTTTCGGTGTGAATCACATCGTATAATTTTACAATATTCGGGTGCTTGAGTTCTTTTAATAGTGATATTTCTCTAATTGCTGTACACGGGACTCCTTCCTCCTCGTTATCCAATCTTATTCTCTTCAAAGCAACTACTGCTCCTGTTTCTTTGTTTTGCGCTTTGTACACAATCCCATAGGTTCCTTTTTAATCTAAATGTACCCTCTCCTAGCTTTTCTATTTTCTGGTATTTTTCCATTTGATTGTAAAGTTTTCAAAAGTCATGTGACCAGAAAGTGTTGATCTACATCGGCATTGATAGATACATTCCGATATATTGCTGCTTAATCAATGCTTAATGATTAAGCAATACTGAACTTGCACACGCCCAATTAGCTTAGACTTGATAATCGGGCAAGTGCAGCTATTATAATATATGCCGCATGTTAATATATTCAATCCTCAGATGTGATTAGTTATTGCATGCGGTCGAGAGTACAGAAACCCCAGATGTGATTAGTTATTGCATGCGGTCGAGAGTACAGAAACCCCAAGCAAAGTATGCCTCCAAAAGACCACATATCAAAATATCTTGAACTTCCTTGAATAAATTACTCATAAATCTACTCTGTACAGAATTACTGTCTGATACAGTTGCTCGAATTTGGGATCCGACATTTACCCCGGACTTGTATAATTTTTTTCATTGAATTTTTCCGTGCAATTAATGGAGTGTAAAGATTCAGAAGGTTGGGGACCAATCAGCCATGAAAGGTTATATGATTTCACAGTCTGTTTCCAATACGTACTCCAACAAATCCCTACTGTATTTCTTTTAGTTACAGGTAGCTTTCATTAATACAGGCTTGATATTCCTGGTAACTCTCCACAACAAACCTAGATTTCAAGTACCAAAAACTACCGTATTCTACACGCTGCAAATCAGTAGCTTTATTTTACTTGTTTCAAATGCGATTGAAATCAAAGACAACTATTTCATGATTGTTCCTTCAATTGGATACTTGATGGCAATGGGATTCCATTACCTGGAATTATCCTACTCTCGAGTTTCGCTCTACTTTTTACTCTTCTTTTGGCTAATGAACATTATAGTTAATTTGATTGTCCTCCGCAGTTTGTATCTGGCTCAGGTAATCGATTTCACATTGGAAAATATCATTTGCTCTACGAATTTGCTTCTTTCCCTGCTGAATTTCTTGTTGGAATTATTACCAAAACCAGAATCATTTTACATGTCCCTGGATGAAGATGAACATGTTTCTCCGGAAATCAATTCTCATATCTTTGCAAGAATTTACTTTGGATGGATGGGTTCATTAATGAAATTAGGGTACCAAAAAGTACTTACAATGGAAGATTTATGGACTTTGGCCCCTTCGGATTCTGCAGCTCACAATTCTATGTTGTTCCAAAAACATTTGACTGCACAATTAAGTACAAAACGGCCTTCGCTAGTCAAGGCATTATTTAATACATTTTCTGGTACTGTGTTATCTACTGCACTGTTCAAGTTCATGCAAGATTGTTTGCAGTTTACTCAACCGCAATTATTAGCATTGATGATGGCTTATGCTGCAAGATTCAACAAAGATAGCTCAATTGATGAAGGGATTGGTATCGCTTGCTTGATGTTAATTACTGCAATGACTCAAACAATTTTCTTGCACCAATACTTTCATGGATGCTTCATGCTTGGAATGAGAGTAAATTGTTTCTAATTCCAGGTTCGTTCAACTATGATAACCGCGGTTTACAATAAAGCACTGAGATTGTCAAACTCTGCTAGGCAAGGATCAACTGTTGGTGAAATTACCAATTTGATGGCTGTCGATGCATCAAAATTGGCGGATTTATGCAACAACATGAATATCTTGTGGTCAGGGCCGTTCCAAATCTCAATTGCAGTGTACTTTTTGTACAAGACTTTGGGTGCTTCTGTATTTGGTGGTATTGCCATTATGATCCTAATGATTCCAATCAACGGATATGTTGCTTCCGTTTCCAGAGCGTTAAACAAAAAACAAATGAAAAACAAGGATACAAGAACTAAATTGATGGACGAAATTTTGTCTGGAATTAAAGTATTGAAACTTTATGCCTGGGAAAAGCCATTCTATGAAAAAATTAATGCAATTAGAGAGTTGGAGTTGTTTACACTAAAGAACATTGCCTACTTGCAATGCTGTACCAGTTTTACATGGAGTTGCACACCGTTCTTGGTATCATTCACTACCTTTGCAATATATAGCGTTTTTGGATCCGAACCATTAACTTCCACCAAAGGTAATCATGAGTTAATGTAGTCTTTGTCTCGTTGTCATTATTCAACTTGCTTGGTTTCCCATTGGCAGCGTTCCCACAAGTAATCGCATCTGTCGTTGAAGCGAGTGTTTCAATATCCAGATTGTTGAAATTCTTTTTGAATGAAGAAAAAGACGATTCGGCAGTCACCCTTGAGTTTGTACCTGCTTTCCGTGATGAAAACAGCCCGCCAGTTGAAAGAATTTGCGTCGAAAATGGAACTTTTGGATGGGCAAAGGAAGGTGAACCTATCCTTTCCGATATTTCGTTTTCCGTATCTGATTCATCTTTGCTTGCAGTGGTAGGCCCTGTCGGTGCTGGCAAGTCCTCTTTGCTATCAGCTATCCTCGGTGATACTTATAAGCAAGGCGGATCTGTCACTGTCAGAGGTACCATCGCTTATGTTCCCCAAACTGCTTGGATTATGAACAGCACTGTAAGAGAAAATATTTTGTTTGGACAGCCATTCGATGAAGCATTCTATAACCAGACTGTTCAAGCTTGTGGATTAGGACCAGATCTTGAATCTTTGATTGCTGGTGATTTTACCGAGATTGGCGAACGGGGTATTAACTTATCTGGTGGCCAAAAGCAAAGAATTGCGATTGCTAGAGCTGTTTATAGTCGTGCTGATATTTACTTGTTTGACGATGCATTGTCTGCTGTTGATGCTCATGTGGGCCGGCACATCTTTGATCATATTCTTGGACCTGCTGGTTTGCTTAAATCGAAAGCTCGGGTTTTTGTTACCCATGGTATTCACTACTTGCCACAAGTTGACGCTGTAATGACGTTAGCCAATGGCACGATTGGTGAAATGGATACTTATCAAGCGCTAATGAGCAACAAGAGCCATTTCTACAATCTTATCAAGGAATACGGCAAGCAAAAAACCGAACAGGCAAAAGAACTGAAATCGTTTGCTATCGGAAAGATTCTTAAAGAAGAAACCGACAAAACCAAAGCTCAAAATGGTGCTTTAATTGAAAAAGAAACTAGTGCAAAAGGCAAAGTTAACTGGAAGGTTTATCAGACTTATGCCCAATCATGTAATTCTTGGTTTGTTATTGGATTCCTTTGCATTGCAGTATTGGCACAAGGAATTTCAGTATCTCAAAACATTTTGTTGTCTGAATGGGCAAAGTCCAATGATAATGGAAACACTACTGTAGTTTGGTGGCTAGTTGGATATGGCTCATTGGGGCTCCTTTATAGTTCATTTGTTGTATTCCAAGTCTTATTCGCTTGGGTGTTCTGCGGAATTGGATCTGCCAGACATTTGCATGACGATCTTTTGCGCAATGTTCTCCGCCTTCCTCAGTCCTTTTTCGATACGACTCCACTAGGCAGAATTATCAACCGCTTCTCAAAGGATCAATACACCATAGATGAAGTTTTACCTAGATCGTTCTTGATGTTTTTCCGAACACTTTTCCAAGTTTTGGCAGTTCTTGCAATTAATACCTTTGGAAATGTGTACTACCTCGTATTGGCGGTTCCACTCGGACTCCTTTATTATTACTTCCAAAGATATTATTTGTCTACATCCCGTGAATTGAAGCGTTTGGACAGTACCTCCAGATCCCCTATTTATCAAAATTTCCAAGAAACTCTAAACGGTGTATCGTCAATTAGAGCATATGGACAATTGGAAAGATTCATCAAAATTAACGAAGGACGTGTGGACTATAACCAACGAGCCTACTATCCTTCGGTATCTTCCAACAGATGGCTGGCAGTCAGATTAGAATTCATCGGGTCTTTGATTGTATTTGGCTCAGGCACTTTTGGTGTATTGGCTTTAAAGTATCAGGATTACATGTCTTCTAGTTTGTTGGGTCTCATGCTTGTGTACTCGCTCAATGTTACTCAAACCCTTAACTGGATGGTTAGACAAAGTTGCGAAATTGAAACCAACATTGTGTCTGTTGAACGTATTAAGGAATACATTGAAATACCTCAAGAAGCACCTGCCCATATTGAAGAAGCGCAACCACCACCAAATTGGCCACAAAATGGTACAATTTCATTCAAGAACTATTCTACACGCTACCGTGCAGAGTTGGATTTGGTTGTTAAAGGATTGAATATTGATATCAAAGGAAAAGAAAAAATTGGTATCGTAGGACGTACTGGTGCTGGCAAATCATCCCTTACCCTTGCTCTTTTCAGAATTATCGAACCAGCCTCTGGCTTTATCCTGATTGACAATGTTAATATTTGCAATATTGGATTAGAAGATTTGCGCAGTGCAATTTCCATTATTCCACAAGATCCAGTTTTATTCTGTGGGTCAGTGCGATATAATCTTGATCCATTCGGAACATCAACAGATGCAGATTTATGGGCTGCTTTGGAGAAGGCTAACCTAAAAGAGTACATTGCTTCTCGTGAGGGAGGATTAAGTTACGAAGTTGTTCAAGGAGGAGAAAACTTTAGTGTAGGACAGCGCCAATTAATATGTTTAGCTCGGTAGCTTGAACTTAATTTTAGTGCTCTGGTAAGAAATACCAAAATCTTGATTCTGGATGAGGCTACAGCAGCCATTGATGTGGAAACTGATGCAATCATTCAAAAAACAATTCGCCAAGAAATGAAAGATTGCACCATCTTGACTATTGCGCACCGTATTAACACAGTTATGGACAGCGATAGGTAAATAGTTTTTTAATTCAGAATTATCGTGCTGGATAAGGGTGTGATGGTTGAATTCGACACTCCGAAAAAGTTGTTGGCTAACAAGAGCTCTAAATTTTATGCATTAGCCAAAGAAGCTGGCCAAACAAAATAAAACTTTTAAACTTCTCTATCAAATTGTTTCGTTTGTCTGATCACGCACACTGTTGTGATGTCATTACTCTTACGCGAGGTGCTAGCTCACCACAAAACTTTTACTCTTAATGATAAAGAAAGGTTCTCTAGCAAAGAAAGCAGAGAAACAAAAGAAGCCCATATTAGACCAACAGTCTAATTTACCCATAGTAAAAACACCAAAGCTGAAAGCAATCAACCTGCCCAAGTTGTAAATAAAACATGACAATAGAAAATCTAGAGATACAAATCAAGCAATTACAGCATCAAATGTCCCAGGACCAGTATTGAGGATTTTGTTAGCAATATCGCAAACATTGGACGAGGATTCGTCAAAAGAGGATTTGACACCTCTTAAGGATTCATCAGCATTTCAGTCCTCCGAAAGGATAAGCCATGTATCTTCAAGAGACGAAACCAGTGTGCTGACTTCTGAGGTTTCTCGAATATCTTTAACTTCTTCAATTTTAGATAACATGGAAGAGGAAGGAGAGTTTAGTTTTGAAAAATCGCTTATATCAAGTGAAGCGAAAAGAAAGATTGTCCGAAGTTGCCTGGATTTAAAGAGACTGATTGACAAGGATAGCAGTCCCATATTATCTGGTAAATCTTTACTTATAAAGAATCCGTGGTTCAAAAATCCCTATTCTCAAAATCCAACACTAATATTACGGTCTTGTTCAGATGCTTGAAGGAAATTTCAGATATCGACACTTCCATAGTTATTACAAACCTGTTGTTGCGATTAATTACTTCTTGCGAAAGCGCCTCAAGCAATATGATAATGATGACAAAGAAAAACTTGTGTCAAATACTCTTGGTTACTATCTACAACATACATCATGACTACTTAAATAATTCTTCAATACCAAACTTGTCATTGAATATCCTTCAGCGTATAGACGAAATCTTCAACAATTCATTTACAATATTGTGCAAATTATCTAAATACGGTAATAGGCAGCTAATTCTAGAACCAAAACTAGCTCTCTTGGCGAGACTACACGGTGCTGTGCCAATCACAATCAAGACACTAAAGAGAAGTGTGGAAAAGAAGGATTTCGGTTTGATGGCAATCACTTTCAACATCATCCGATTATTTGCCTCGAAAAATGGTATTTTGTATTAACCAGACAACAATCTATCCGTGATTCAAAAAAGTAACTTGGTACCTTTGCTGGACGGAATATTCAAAAATCTTGGCCAACAGGTGAATATCTCAAAATTTGATAACGCAATAGAACTGATGGCTTATCTGGGAAAGTCAAAATCAATAGCGCTGGAGATTGTAAAGACTTTTGGAATGAAATTCTTCCTTACACACAGCTGTTCTGTGTTTGAAGGACTACAAAAGGCATCTTTGAAAGCAATTAAGGTACTAAATGAATACGGTAATAGTTATTTAACGCAGATTTTGGGAAAAAAGCATTTGATATTGCAGACGGTTCAAAAATTCTTTCCGATTTATTAAGTAACTTGCTGCAATGTAAGGAAATTTTAATTTGAAGCTTCTGAATGTGTTAATATGTCGCTGACTTTGGTGAATTCGGTTTCTTCCTTGCTTGTTGGGGCTTTAAGAAGCGCTGCGGGGCAAGCAGAGTTGCCCTTCATGGATTTTTACACAAACAGGACTTTTCCACTTCCTGCTGAACCCATCGTGTCAAAAACCACTTCTAATGACAAAATGACAGCACCTATACACTTTGAGTCTGCCCCAAATTTATATGCAGCACACGCAATACCTCCATACTTGGGACAAAGGCCAAAGACGTCTCCAAATTTGAATCAAATGTCTGAATTTAAAGATATTGAAACCGATTATGAAGATATAGTTGATGAATTTGCGATGGACTTGGTTCGAGGAAAGACCAAAGCGCAGGGTATTCCACCGCAATCAATCCAGGATCTAGTTCAATCTAAATTGCGCAAGCTTTGTCCTGAATTATCGTATCTAGAGAATTCGCCAGTAGCAAAATGTGATCTTCCGAATAGCAACATTAGTGTGCGTCATGTTCAGCCAATGGCTCCAGGAAAGCATTTTGTTTGTAGAAATTTAGTTAGTGGTGAATCTGAACAACTGCTTAGGAGGTCGCCCATGACTTTTAGGTACCTTGGTATTAATATAAGTTAGAAAGGTCATGTTTGATCAAACAGCGAGGATGTTTCAACAGTCTCCAAAAGGAGCAATAGTTTATGATGTGATGGATTACTCCAAATCTCCAAAAACCAATGACGGGTAAGCATCAACTGATGTAGAACTTTAATTTTTGATTCGAGATTCGAAAGTGGAAATCTTCAGCTAGCCATCAAGGTGTCGCAATTTGAATATGATTTGCTCATCGAGTCGGATATAAACTCTGTACCTGGAAAGCATAATCAAGTACTTTGATCTTAATTTAGTGGTTCTATTTTTCAGTGAAGAGGATGGTGACCAATACGCCGTACAAGTTCAATATACTGAATTTGAGTAAGCCGGCGAGCCAATTTAACAATGGTATGCAGCCAGTTATGTACTCTGTTGAAGACCCAGGATGGAAAAGAGTCGGAGAGTATGTATTTTACATAAAGTAGATTTCTTTTGACACTAGAAATCATTACAGGAAACCTGGTGTTGATCCAGGCACGCTAGACTCGGCAGCAGCAGATGCAAATACCTTTTCTACCCTTGTTATGTCTATTTCGTTCAAGCACCAAAATGACACATGTTACTTTGCTTATCATTATCCCTACACGTACTCGGAACTGCAGCGATCGTTATACCAATTAAGCAACTACTCCAACTTCAAGAATATATGTAGGAGAGCATTGCTGTGTAGAACCTTGGGCGGAAATGATTGTATTTTATTGACAATAACTGATTTTGTAAATAGTAAACTATTGTTAACACAGACGATATACCAATCAAGGATAGGAAATACGTGTTGCTCAGTGCAAGAGTACATCCTGGTGAAAGCAATTCTAGTCATATGATGAATGGTTTGATTCAATTCCTATTAAGCTCTGACGAAGTGGCGGTAAACCTCCGGAAATACTGTGTGTTCAAAGTAGTTCCAATGTTAAATCCCGATGGAACAATTAACGGTAGCCACCGCTGCTCTTTAGCCGGGTTTGATCTCAATCGCCAGTGGAAATCGCCCTCCAGGGTACTTTCACCAACCATTTTTTGGACAAAGTTACTCTACAGATTCCTAATTAAGCTGAATTGTCAGATTCTAGTAGATAAACAATTAACCTAGTTATCTTGCGATTTTCATGGACATTCAAGAAAAAAGAATGCGTTTGTATTTGGGTGTGAAAATCCTATCGGGTCAGATATAGAAGGCCTGGAAAAGATATTCCCTCAAATTTTGGCCCAGCAAGCGTCAATTTTTGATTTCAACGCTTGTAGATTCAATATTGAGAAATCAAAAGAGTCCACTGCAAGAGTAGTTTTGCGAAGGGAGTTCAAAATCATCAACAGCTTTACCTTAGAATCAACTTATTGTGGAATGGACTTTGGAGAAAAACGGGTACATCAAACTGACCGTTAGGGAATGCAAGTGCAGATACCAGATTTAGAGAAGATGGGAGTAGATTTCGCCAAAGCAGTGAATACTCTTCTTGGCCATGCAGAAGTAAATAGCATGTGCTCGAAAAACATTGTAGATGTAACCAAGTCTGCCAAATCCACTCCGTGTTCTTCAGATCAATCTCCGATCGCCACTCCTAAACGAACTAGAAAAGTGAAAAAGAGTACTGTCAAACAGATTGCGAAAAAGAATATCGAGTCGAAAAAAAAGGAAAAGAAGGTACCAGTTAGGGACGAACCAGAAGAAAACAGTGACAACTCTGATGATGACTCTGATGACGGTTAGGTAATAATATGCAAAATCCATGAATATAATATATTTTTCTACGAACAAAGTAGTTCAAAGCGTTTATAGAATTCAATTACCTATGTTAGGAGAATATACCTTTGGATCAACCTTTACTTTGGAGCGTTCAAAATTTTTCACCTGTAATCCTGATAAAGAAGTGCAGCGGGATAAAGCAACATACGTCTGACTGAATTCAAAAATATTTTTCAAATCTACGTACGCAGAATTAAGCGTTTGTCCTTGACACTTGTGAATACTCCTGCTATTAGTAATAATTACAATGCATAAGCTAGTATAAGAGGAAACTGGGTGCGGCTCGCCATTAATACTTTGTCTGCCCGATACAATTCAAAGATCTCTCTACCAATAATTATACTTTTTCCTGGAAAAGCTATTCTGATCCCCTCGTCTTCAAAAGATTCAACAGTCCCAATCGCTCCATTGAACAATGAGTTGCAATTTTTGATAAGCATTACACATGCTCCAACACGAAGTACTAGTTTTTGCGGTGCCAAGAGAGAAGTGTTAAGTTTTGGTAAGTCTTTGTGATCTTTGGCCTCATCTATTGCATAGAAGGTGCACTCTTCGCCATAAAGTTTAGCTAATTGGCTGGAATTTTCGTTTTGGACTTCGGTACGAGTAGGGAAAATCTTTGTGCATATTTTGAATTTACTTTCAACATCATTATGTTCTAATGCTTTAAATATTCGAACTGCTTCATCGGTCACTCTTCCGATTCTGATTTCATTTAAAATATTCTGATATACAGCATCAGTCTGTCTATAAATCTTTTTCAAATATACCGTATGCAGTTTTAATTCTTTCCACGCTATATTAGAATAGAGGACCTTCACTTTCAAATACAAATTTTGCATTTTGGACTGGAGGTGGAAGCTGAAGAAAGTCTCCGCATAGTACCACCTGAATACCTCCAAATGGTTTCTTAGAGCACCGAATATGTCTCGCAATAAAATCCAATTTGTCGAAATAGTCTGCTTCAATCATTGATATTTCGTCAATGATTAATAATTTCAGGTTTTGCCACCTGTTCATGCTCACTTTCGACCTTTCGACGAAAGCAGCACATTGTTCCTTGGTTCCTTTACCCAACCCTATCCCAGCAAACGAATGTAAAGTGCAACCACCAATATTATAAGCAGCAACCCCCGTAGCAGCTAAATCAACTAAAATTGTACCTGTCAGTGCGTAGGATTCTTCGTGCAAACCATTACTCTTACAACTTTTCACCAATTCCTTTAGGATAAAAGACTGTGGTTATTAAAAACAAACCTTTCCTGTTCCAGCGTTTCCAGTAAAAAATAGTGATTTACCAGTAAACACCAAGCTCATAATTTCTTCTTGTTCAGGAGATAAATTGGCTACATAAAAAGTCTTTTCCTTCTTTTCTTTTTTAATTGACGAAGTAAATTCCGCCGGTTGAGTTTCATTAAAGGAGTGATTAGGAATAAATCCAATGTCATTTGTTGATTCTGATTGTATTGCACTACGTTTACTAAATTTGAGAGCTTCTGATGGAGATTTTCTTTGCAGTACTACAGGATCTGTTATCCGCAGCTTCCCAACATGTACTTGCGCATTCGTTTCCACCCCAGGTTGAAATAATTTAAATTTGAGACCAGGATATTTCCCACTTTGTCTCTTACGATACGCAAATGTAGGATCAAAATGTACAGAGGGTGTAACTTTAGTAAATGTCCCCGTTGGAGTTTGAATTGCTTCTAATTTAGCCTGAGAGTGCCTATCCTGATGTAATTGCGTTAGAGTTTGTTTATTCTGGCTGCTTGAATGTCCATTCTCTTTTCTCGCTAGCTTTCTTTGACTCATTTGATATGCATATAAATTAGCTTCTGGTGTATTTTCGTTGTGTTCCGGCTGCTGATTCGCAGTGTGTTTTCGTTTGAAAGTTTCTCTTGGTTGCGGGTTTGACGATTGTGTTACTTTCAAATTTAATTGCTGGCGCTCTATTTCCCTATTATTTGATTCACTCAAACTGACGGGCTTTAAACCTTCCAAGTCTATTTTCTTTGGTAGCTTCTTTTCCCAAGATGTAGATTTAATCATGCAAAAATTCATGTGTACAAATAATTGGATAATCTAACGTTGAAATTCTACAATATTAGCTTACTGCTGAATCTCTATTTTTCTGACTGCAGAACTTGAACATGAAAAATTTATGGTCAACGAAACGCACGATATTCCAACTACCGTTCAAGCGATACTTACAAGGTTTCGATTACGATTTCAGAGCAAGATAGAGTGGTTTTGAGAAGTCAGTGTCCACAAAGCAACTGCACGATTTTTTAGTTGAGCCAGGAGGAGCCAAGTTTCCAAAATAATGCTAATGTTAATACAATCAGTATTTATTCTACTCGTACAATGCACTATTCAACAAGGAAAGCTTGGAAGCGAAGGCGGTATTAATGGTAGAGTAACTGGAGGTAAATGTCAAACTTACTAGATCCATTAGCGCCTGCAACAGCTGCTCCAAAGGCATTGGCATCAAGTATAGTAGTAGTAGAAAGTCCCAAAACTACTGGTGTTGTTCCTGTAATCACAAATAACCCTAAACCAGATCCTACTACCCAAACCGCTACTACCACCACTAGTAACAACCAAAACTCAAATCCTCAGAACAATATAAATTACGATCCTAGACCAATCAATTCAGCCAATAGACTTTCTGCTCTAACATACCCGATGTTATTTTGCCTTTTGCTATGACCCATAGTCACTAACAAAGTCAATATTCTGACGTTAGGCATTAATGTTAGACAATCGCACTAGAGTATTATTTGAATCGCTAATAAACAATAAGATTCGTTCATTCTTTGATCCAGCCAATCACATCGCCTATGGTAGACATGGAGAATTATTAGAGGGGTGATACGCTTGACAATCAAACGTCATCACTTTCTCAAAAAAACTATTTAAATGCTCGTTGCTAGCAAGGGGGTAATAAAACACTAAACAAGTCGTTTTTAAAATCTAGTATCGGATTGCACTCAGCAACCACAGTATACATTGATAACAAATTTTGTTGTAAATATAAACCACTTGTGTCTTCTCGTCTAAATGAGACGTGTCAATCGCCACCAGTTCTTTCAAAGAAACCTAGAAAGAAAGAAAAACGGTACTCGCTGTTGAAGCGGGCTATTATTAATAGTTTCAACGCTTCTACTGGGTTTGACATTGACCAATTAGATTTTGATGATAATGATGATTATACGTTTGACGAAGATCTTGATAGTCAAGACTTTACTTTGACTGATTCTGATATGCAAACGGATATCAGTGAGGGGAAAAAGAGAAAACTCGATGAAACGCAAGAGCCTTCAAAAAGGCACTGTACAAACCAGTGTATAGCGAAATACATGTCTAATACCATCATGAAATACCTTAACCATTGTCAATACCCTATAAATGAATGTTACGATGCTGGTAATTGTACTCAAATATTAAGCTATCCTAATGATACGGTGTATCACGATATCAACGCGCATAATATGATGTTTCCGTACTATGGTTACCCACCATCAATATTCCAATATGATTCTTCAAATATTGGCGAATATTGCGAATACTTCAAGACAAATGTAAAATAAAAACGATAAATGTAATTTATTATTGTACATTAAGGCAGTTGCCATTTGTATATCAGTGCGGGGTCGTATTTAGCTATCATTGTAACTAATTCTACGGGTAAATTCTCCCAAAAACAACCCTTGAAAGCTTCAAGTAAAAGAAGAGTCTTGAATTTAATTCTTGTCTTGATTGACAGGTTAATAGGAAAGTCTTCTTCCTTTGCGTTGAGCATCAAGCCCATAAACATTTCCGCTTGCAAGTTGTGTGAATAATAAAGTTTGATATTCGGGGTATGGCATTCTTCAAACCCGTCATTCACTCCTTCGTTTGGGCTACCTATTGATTCTAACGTACTTTCATCAATTAAAGCTGGCGGAGTTGGCTCATTCTGCTTTAGTTTTAACTGATTTGGCTGTAGAATGGTAATTGTTTGAATTCCCTTTTTATCTGTCGGTTCCAATAGCACAGGATATGGTTGAAACTGTGTCCTTATCAAATCCGAAATGCAAGTTATAAACGTTGCTCCTCTATCCGCATATGTAACAAAAAGCGGTTCGCAAGTGTCCCTATGCCGTATTGAAAAGAAAATGTCGCTATATGATTCACTCCCAGCATTGAACTGCATCCTCATTGGAATTACTTTTTGATCCGCAGAAAGTAAATCAAAATCCATAATCGCATCAATTGGAAATATGTAGCCTCCGTTTTCAAACAAATGATCAGGCTGTATTAAAGGATCAAAGGGCAGTAGTTCCGGTGAAAATTCTTCTACTTTGTCCACTAGTGACGCTGAATGATGTACAGGTTGATATTTTACTAGTCTAAGCATGGGATATAATTTCTGAAATGAATCTGAAGGTGGTGGGTCGAATATGTACTTTTTCACTGCGCTGGCAAAGTAATCCTTGTTCTTTTTGAATTTCTTGTCTAGGTATGTAGGTGGGATATATTCATCATACGTTGCCGGCCACTGAAATTCGATCGTTCGAGCTGTTTCCACTTTGCTAGTCTTGCACCACTCGCAGTCGCAAGAGAGTAACTCCAGCTTAATTGGGTTTATGAGACTGTCCATTAGAAAAATTATGAAAAAAGAGGCCTTTGGAAAAGTGTTAAAGACAGTGCCGAATTTGGAAATATTAGAGGTAACACAGCTAGAAGGAAATTCTAGTTGATTAAAGAGCGCTTCTTTGATTCAATATGGTATAGAGATGCCGATTGATCGCACAATTCTGCTATTGTCTGCAGAGGATCTTGGCTTGGTGTTTCAGAACCTGAAAAAGCTCACTTCAAGCTCAGTAATTTCATTCGCCAAAATCTCGCACCATCCAAAAATAGCATTGGCACTGGTTTGGTATTACCACTAGGACTTGGGTTTTCACAGTTCATTGATTTTCTTTGCAGGAAAAAATGAATCTGGAGCCAGATGTTACTTTTATTCAATCTTATTGCGGTATTGATAATGAAGAGGCTAATAAGCGAGTGCTAGAAACAATCAAGACTGTCGAAGCCACACTCCATGTGTATGGATGCGTTCGTGCTGGCTTGTTTGGCAAGGCTTTCATCCACTTACATCCCAAATACAAGGAAATTGCTGCCAGGTTCACCAACTCAGACTTTAAGCTTCTGGAATTGGGTTGCTGCTTTGGAACCGATATTAGAAAGATGATTTCCGATGGTTTGCGACAAGATTCAGTTACAGTCTCGGATTTGACGGACGGATATTGGAATGTCGGCGCCAAAGTGCTGTTTAAAGATGATTTGAAAGTGAAATCTGTATTCACTGATTTCGCAACTGATCCGGTTATCGGTTTAGAGCCGGGATTTGATGTAATCTCAGCTCAAGCAATTCTACACGTTTTATCTAAACCGCAAGTAGAACAATTCCTAAAGAATTGTTTCAAGTTTTTAAATACCGATGGGATTTTATTTGGTACTTGTGGGGGAAGTGAAGTTGCAAAAGACTGGGAAGAACCTACTCCGACCAAAGGCCTTGAGGGCAGGGTTGCTACAAACAGATTCCTACACAGTGTAGAATCATTGACAGACTTGTTGACAATGATTGGATTCCACGATATTCAAGTTTCGGTTGTACCGCCAAATTTCTTGTTTAAACATGTTCCAGGCACTCCTACGAATTGCCTATTTGCATATTCATGTACAAAAAGGGCATTCAAGCCTGACGTATCTTTTATCCAGTCATACTGCAAAATAGATAAAGAAGAAGCGACCACAAGAATATTGGATACTATAAAAATCATTGAAGAAGGGCACCATGGTACCTCTTACTGACATAGTTTATCGCTGTATCCAAATGGGAATGTTTGGAAAATCTACTATTCATTTGCATCCTAAATATTCCGAAATCACACCTAGGTTTGGTAAACCAGGTTTCAAACTTCTCGAACTAGGTTGTTGCTTTGGTACAGATGCTAGAAAAATGATTACTGATGGATTAAATCCTGCTTCGATTACGGTTTCTGATCTAACTGATATTTATTGGCAAACTGGACGCACTGTGCTATTCAAAGACAATCTCGATGTTAAATCTGTGTTTACTGATTTTGCAGTAGAGCAACCGGTTGGCTTTGAGCCTGGATTTGATGTAATATCTGCCCAATTGATTCTTCATGTGCTCTCTAAGCAGCAATGCGAATACTTTTTATCCAATTGTTACAAATATTTACAAAATAACGGAATCTTATTTGGTACTTGCGTAGGTTCCGCAACCGAACCTCGATTGTGGGGCAAGACTCCAACTAAAGGATTAGAAGGAAGATCAGAGCAAGAAAGATTTTTACATTCTAAAGAGTCCTTGACTGAACTATTGCAATCGTTTGGTTACAAAGTTGAAGTTGGGTATATGGATTCTTGGGTTCGTAGCGGCAACGAGTCCACAGTAAGACAAGTTCAGCACTTGTATTTTTACGCTGTGAAATCCTAGCTGCTAAATTGCTTATTCCTGACCAACGCAGTCAAAAATTCATTCCAGAATAAAGAGTTGTTTTAATCGAGGGTCACTAGAATTTATATTCAGTTGAAACTTTAGAGTTTGTCAATGCAAGAGACAACAGCTGTATTGCAATTAA